>JAODAL010015540.1:0-83534 GCA_025379985.1 Phyllomedusa bahiana
TGGAGTCTGAGCATCCAGGAAATGACCAAGTCTGTGATGTCAAGTGATGAGAGAATTTATAGCAGGAGTGAGTGGTCAGACTGATCTCTGAAAAACTACTAGAAAGCACAGAGTAATTATTTGGTCATAAATTACTTTAGTTAGGGCAGTTTCAGTAGAGTGGCTGGATCGGAAAACAGATTGCAACAAGATAGGAAGCAAGTTGGATGTGAAATGGGAGGAAATTCAAGATAAACATATTGTTTTGAGGTGAATGGAAGTAGTAAGGTTGGGCAATAGTTTGACAAAAAATACTGGGTCAAGGGATCACTTTCTAAAGATAGGTGTGATGGTTGCATGTTTGAAAGAAGAATAAAAGATGCTAGTGGTTGGCGATAGGTTGAAGAAATGGGTTAAGGCTGGGATAATCACAGAGCTAAGGTGTTAGGGATGAGGTAGGATGGTATTGAGTCAAAAGGACAGTTACTAAATAGAAATTTGGAAAGTAGAGTGGAAAACTTGTTATTAGTAAAGTTGAAGTGGTGTCATGGTTCACGCCATGGTCCCTGCCTCTTACCGCAGATGTTACCGTGATCTGCCTGTGTCCCCTGTTACGGTTCCTCTCTTTGCAGTGGCTCCCGTTGCCAGTTTCAGCTCACCTATCCTCACTCCAGTTCTGTGTTGTCCTGTGCACGCATGTTCCCACCCCAGGGCGCTTGCGGTTCACCTCGCCGAGACATATAGAGACACTCTACCCAGTCTCTCCGCTTTGCTGAAGATCTGAGATTACATGCCTCAGTCATCCGAACCTCCCATGCCCGTCTTCAAGATTTTTCATGTGCTGCACCAATACTATAGAACAAGCTACACCATATGATCAGTCACACTTATAACCCTCACAGTTAGGCAGGCCCACCACGATCCCTAATTGCTAACCCCCCACTAACCCCCCACTTTGTCACTCCCTGCACTTGGGCACTCAAAGGCACTTACCTGTATATAGATGTACGGTCTGGGTGGCAGGCTCATCCACTTTTTATGTTAACTCCCCTTTATTTATGTAACATGGCTGGACCAATATGTAAACTGAGCACTTCTCACCCTTTGTCTCACTCATGCATCCATATAGATTATAAGCTCTGGCGAGCAGGGCCCTCACACCTTGTGTCTGATCTGTAAGTAGCTTGTTACTGTTTAATGTCTGGTTTGTCTTTAGTTTGTCTTTAGTTATACCCCCTAAATTATAATGTGCTGCGGAAATGTTGGCGCTATATAAATAAAGATTATTATTATTACTATTAGTTACCTGTCCTATGACCTTTGATTTAAGGAACTTCCTCTGCTCTGGGTCAGTATGTTGATGTTAGATGATATATTTTCATGTTAGATGATGTTTGGTGATGTTTGAGGATGTCTCTACATTGCTCCTGACCTGTGGTTGCTGAGTTTACCTGCATTCCTGACGTCTGGCTACATGTCCAGTTAGCAGTGTTACCTACTTTTAACCCTGTGTTACCTGCGTTCCTATACTACTGTTGTTACCTACCATTCCACCAGTCTACTACCTGTCTGTGACTCTACTACCTGTCTGTGGTTGCACCTGCCTATACCCGTTATTAAAAACAGATTGGTTGCCAGCTTCTTCTGAGATACCAAGTAGAATCAAGTTAAAAAATCCATGCTTTATTAGAACAAAAATAAAATAATCCAAAGATGGTAGAACATGTCACGCATAGGACAGCTTTTTATAGATGTAACATTTTGATACAGCACCCGTTAGACCGACGCATTTTGGATTGCATCCTTACATATGGTCCGATAACCCGAAAGTAGTGCTATCTATTTAAAGGAGTTTTGCCAGGAAGTGCCTTATCTGCTAAGAAGCGAAAGTAAACAAGCCAAGCTGAGCTGAAAGAGAGAGAGAGAGACTGCCAGAGCACAGAGCCATGCATAAGGGATCATCTGCAATGTTCACTCAAATAATCACACTACAACTAGTGGATTCTGTATACAAAAGACAACACCTTTCTCCACAGCCTCTTGAAAGCTCCTTCAGCCTCTTGAAAGCTTGTTCATGTTCCCTGTCATCAGATAAAGCAGGGATCTACTCAGATAGTTACACTACAACTAGTGGATTCTGTATACAAAAGACAACATATTTCTCCCCAGTCCCTTGAAAGCTTCTTCACGCTCCCTCTCATCAGATAAGAAGTGTGCTCTGCGCAAGCCCAGCCAGCAGCTCCTGTCACTCTGCCTGGTCATATCTAATGCAAGCTTTTAAGTAACTAAGGGCAGTTAAGGTAGCCTGTAGCTCTCTCAGGCTGCAATTTTTGTAATCACATATATTTTGAAAAGTGATTAAATACCCAATTTGGAGGATCCCACGTCAACATTACATCATGGCAAAACCCATTTAAAGGAAGTTACAGAAACATGTGACCAGACAAAGGTTACACCCACTCCCTATGTGTATGACAATAGCAAAAAACTATTAAAAACTTTGTAAATGTAGTATCATCAAAAAGTCGGTTAAACATATACAACATATCTGAAGTGCATTTTTAATAATGATACATTATGTCCTGCAAGATATTTAACCCCATGTGTGTTCTGGTTCCTAATCTGAAAATCCACATCGATTCCCTGTCAAGGAGCTTGCGGTGCCAATCTCCACCTTTAGGTGGAAACAAAACTTTTTCAACTGCACAGAAACTAAAGGATGTCAAATCACCTTTATGTGTCTCCTGAAAGTGTTTGGAAACACTCGAACATTTAAAACACTCTGATCTTATAGCATCAGATAGATGTCTCCTTATTCTAATTTTGAGGGGTCCCGTAGTGCACCCCCCACGTATTGTATACGGCAACTATTACAAGAAATTAGGTATATTACAAATTACAAATTTACTGTTGCAATTAATGTGATATTTAATATTGTAACTTTTACCGTTTGAAAAAGAGACAAATGTTTTAGTTATATGGGCATATTTTCCAGCGGTGCACTGTGTGTGTCCACATTTGTAGAAGCCAGTTGTTGACAACCAATTATTTTTGGGGGAAATTGCACTGGAGAATCAGCTTGGTGACAATAAAGACTCAGGTGTAGGGGCTTTTTTTGAAATGAATCTCATATTTCTCTGTAATAAATTGTACATATGGGTATTGGTATACAAAATTGGCAAATGTTTCTTAATAATTTTGACTATATCCCAATACTGCTGACTATAGGTTGTTGAGAAAGTGACATGCTCATCTGAACTACGATTTTTAGAAATATCTTGTAATAGAGATTCCCTTTTTATCGATCTTATTCTTTTTTGAGCCCTACAATGGACACTGGAGAACAATCTCTGTTCTACATCCTTTTCTGCTGCCTCATAATCTCAGTTTGTCGTACAACATCTATTCGTGCGAATCAGCTCGCCGTACGGGATATTCTGTATAACATGCCGGGGATGGCACGATTCTGCACGCAATAAAGAATTGCATGCGGTAGGATTTCGATATGGTGACACTTTTAATTTTTCTTGGGAAAATCCCGTAAGTGTTACATCCAAGAAATGCACAATAGAATCCTCTCTTTGGGAGGTAAATCGCAAGTTCATGGAGTTGTCCTCCATGTACACAAAGAACTCTTTGGCTTGCGATTCCAACCGCCCCCCCCCTCCCCACACACACACCATCAGGAGATCGTCTATATGTCTCCCATACCAAATGATGTGGAGGGAGAAGGTTCAAGTGTCAGAGAAGAGGTACTTCTCCTTCCAGAACGACATAAAAATGCCGGCCAGGGAGGGGGAAAAGCGTGCCCTCATTGAAGCACCCCTTCTCTGCAAAAAGAACTGAGAGTCAAACATAAAGTAGTTGTGCGACAATAAGTACTCTACCACTTAAATTATGTATTTGTTTTGCGAAAAATTATTATATTTTTCCAGATGGTATGACAGACAAGACAGAGTAGTACTGTGCGGCATACATGAATACAAGCCTATTACACAATGTAGAACCCTTACCCTGACTCCAAGTAATTTGTTCAATGCTCTTTATTAAGTGTTTTGTGTCACGAAGATATCCCGGCAGGTTAACCACCTGGGCCGTATTTGCCACTAGGCACTCGTGGGTGTGTGCCTAGGGCGGCACTCTGGGGGGGGGTCCCCGGGGGCCGAAAAAATGTCAAAGGAGGTGTCCCCAGCCTGAGGGGGGGGGGGGGGGCCCCCAGCTGGGTGTTCCGCGGCTCCGCTGTTGCTGCTTTCCGAGTGTCACATGTGGGCAGAAATCACAGACTGTAGCAGCGGAGCCTCCCCTTGCAGAGAGCTCTCTGGTCTGAGCGCTTTGAAAGCCTCAGCCGGGAGCTAACAGAGCTCACTGTGGATGTCGGGACAGAGAGGAGGGGAGGGGCGCTCTCAGCACAGCACTGAGCAGGAGCAGGAAGCTGCTGCTGCTGTGACCCCCCCCCCTCCCAGGGTTTGTGAACACCGTTTTTTGGATGGCGGTATTAGGTACATGATGTTTGTTTATTTTTTGGGTAAAGGGGATTTTGGTACTGGTTGGGGGTGTGTACATTTTTTGTGCATTTTGTGAATGGGTCTGCATGTGTGTACATAGAATGGATGCATGCAGTGAACCGGTGTGTATGTGGGGTGGGTGCATGCGTGTGTAATTTTTGCGGATGGGGGCATGCTTACATGGTTGTGCGTGAGACGTGGGGAGGGGGCGGGGCGAGTACGTGGGGATGGGTGCGTGCGCGAGTACGTGGGGATGGGTTGTGCGACGTGGGGACATGGGGATGGGTCTGCATATGTGTACATGGGGTGGGTGCAATCTTTAATGGTTTTGCACAACATAAACTCAAAAAAGGAAGCAGTGCTTACCCCCCCCTATGGGTTTATTTTCCCGCAGTAGTAAACAAACACCTGTGCTTTTTTTCACACCCGGACTTGTTTGCCAACACAAATAATTTTATAATGAAAATTGATCCAGCATTGGTAGCTAAAACCAGGGTTTTTATTGAAAAATAATATAGCCCCGACAACATCTATATTCTTTATCACGCAATTAACTTTTGTTCAAATGCGTAAGCGTGGGCTCATGGGGGGCTTTTTTTGATGTTGCTATGGTTTAAAAAATTTTTTCAATAAAAACCTGTTTTAGCTACCAAGCTGGGTCTTTTTCACTTATCAAGTGTATACATTTTTGTTGTATACATATGTACGTGACATGGGGTGTTTGTTGTACAAGGGGGGGGGTTTTTTTATGTGTGCATGTACATGTATGTCTATATAGGGGGTTTTTTGGGGTGGATGCACATTTTTGTGCATGTTTTTGTGTCTTGGGGCTCTGA
This sequence comes from Phyllomedusa bahiana, assembly GCA_025379985.1. Lineage (NCBI taxonomy): Eukaryota > Metazoa > Chordata > Amphibia > Anura > Hylidae > Phyllomedusa > Phyllomedusa bahiana. The sequence goes on from JAODAL010015540.1 coordinate 5,321, forward strand.
TGGTTTCCCCCAAGCAGGGACCCAGCTTTCCTAGGATAGGAAATTGGTTATAATATGGGTGATGTTACCCAGCTACCCCAGGTTCTAGATAGCATGTCAAGCCTTCAGGAAAGCTGGATACCCAGCTTTTCTACTAATAGGAAAATAGGTTGCTCTGGGGGGTATGGTGTCACCCTGCTTCCCGGACACGGTAGCATTATATTTTCATAGGTTTTTTTTCCCCATAGGGTTTTCCTTTTGGAATTACATCAGATTGGACTTTAAAAAATGTAACGAGGGATGTAGGGGGGTAGTGTTTTTTAAACCCCTTTAAGGACCCAGCCTGTTTTTTACCCTTTCCTTACACAGCCATTTTTAAATTTTTGACTGTGTCAAATTTTTGTGAGAATAACTTTTTGACACTTTTCCTATTTAGTGATTCAGAGAATGTTTTCTCGTGACACATTGTGCTTTAAGTTTAGTAAGAAATTTTTATCCATACAAACCTTGTTTGTTTGTGAAAAATATCAAAATTTTATGAAATTTGGAAAAATTTGCGATTTGTAGAAAGTTTTGCAAATTTCTGCGGTGCAAGACAGATAATTATTCACCCACAGAAAAGTTTATAACTACATCTACCATATGTTCCACTATCGGTTGGCATCATTTTTTAGAATGTCTTTTTTTTTTACGACATAGAGGGCTTAGAAATTTATTAGTAATTTCTCACAAATGTTTCAAGAAAATTTGCATATACAATTTTTTAGGGACCACCCAGTTCTGTCGTGTCTTTGAGGGGCCCTGTATGTTAGATACCCCCATAAGTTGACCCATCTGAGAAACTAGACCCCTTAACGTATTTTACAACACTATTTATGAATTTTCATAACCCTTCCAGATATTTCACAGAAATTAAAGCAAAGTGGGAGGTGAAAATTTCAAATTTCACTTTTTTTGCAGATATTCAATATATTATCCATTATTCACTGAATACAGTAAATGTGACGTAGGTAAATTGCAACTTAATATCAATTCCCTTCCAGTGTACTGCCGTATTTATGAGATATCCCATATGTGGCCCTAGGTGCATTATTTGTTCAGCACCCATAGCCCACCAGAATAGGAGGACACATACTATAGCTCTGGGGTCTCATTTTCAATACGAATTTATTTAGGCGCATTTCAGGTTTGGGACGACACCTAAGGTGCTAAAACTTAATAACCACCCCTAGCAATAGACCGCATCTAGAAACAAACACCCCTTTAATGAATATAGTCCATGGGTGCATTTTTGAGTATAGTATACCCCACATGGTGATTCACAAATTTTTTTAGCAAAGGCGTGGTAGAAAAAGAAACAAATTTTTTTTCCAATAATCTGCCATTTTAGCTTAAAATGTTTCATATATACAGGAATCGCTGAAAAAAAGAACCCGTACAACTTTGTGAGCAATTTCATCCAAGTTCGGCATATACCCAAACATGGTGGGTGTAAACTGCTGTTTGGGGCGCATGGGTCAGGCGTATAAGGTGAGGGATCTCTATTTGCTTTTGGAACGCAGATTTTGGTGGTGGCCTTGTCGCATTTGCAAAGCCCCAAAGTAGCAGAACAGTGTGAAACCTTCCAGAAGTCTCCCCATTTTGATTCAACACCCATCATGGAACTCATCTATGGGTGTACTGTTGGCATTTTGGATGCACAGGGTTTTCGCATATTTATTTTTTTAGCATTGGCAATGAAAATGGTGGGAAAAACACAGTTCGGTCACATGTTTTTTTGAGTAAATTACAGCATTCTCCGTGCAGTGTAAATGATGTGATAGTACTTTAACTATGGGGTTCGACAAAGTAGAAATACGTCTCTAAAAAATTGTGTTTTTATGTTGTCCATTCTGAACAGCCAAAACTTATTGTTATGTTTGCTGTGTGCAGAACTGTGTATGGGCTTGTCATTTGCGTGATGATTTGAAGTTTTTTATTGGGTACCATTATGGGGTGCAAAAGATGGCTATGTTTTTATTAATGTTATTCTGAGATGTTTTGAACAGAAATACAGCAATCTTGGTAGTGTTTTTATGTTATTTTTTATTTTTTATAGCGTTCACTGTGTACGGTATATATGGACATGGTAGCTTTACTCATCAGGACAATACGGATTACAGCCGATACCCAATTTGTAAATTTTTTTATATGTTTGTAGCTTGCTTTTATAAATACAATTTACAAACACATGTATCTACCCCCCTGCACCTCCTATAATGTAACTGTCATCGCCAAATACTTAGTATGCCATAACTTTCAAATTTTTACTTTGCTAGGCGTCATGAGTTAGGGACTTGTTTTTTTTGTGGCGTGATAAGATATGAGCGGATTGTTTCATAGAAACAGTATTTTGGGGTGACAAGGCAGTTTTGATCGGTGCTTTTAATATCGCATTTAAATATGGAGGGGCCAGGGAGTAAAACAAATCCTGGTCCGCACCTAGTAGTGAAATTATATATATAAATCAATAAACGCCCTGTGCGCTACAACCCAGAACTACCTCTACTCGATAAGGCGAAAGCCCTAAATTCACATCACTATTAAATAAAGAATACATAATCTCTGTGTCGTCTCTGTAACCCCCCTTCCGCCACCCCTTATAAAAAAACTGATATATACCGTCCCCCACAAAAATCCACTCACACAACATATACTTCACATCCCTAAATAATTAAACCTTAACCTGTCTCAGAACACAGTGCCATTAATAATTAATGTGCTTGATTGACACATCCTAAAACCTATGACCATGGCCAATTGCCAATCTATGATTAGTAATTTGTATCTCTTTATAATTCCATTTTATTTGTGCTGCGGGAGTGAACAAAAATCTTAAATTTCTTGTGATTAGTTTTTTTTTATAGAAATTTTGACTGGCATTTCACCTGTGAATCGGTGAGAACAAAACAATCCTATCAATTACACTTTTCATTACGAACCTCCCGTATCTGCTTAACCCGGCCCACAGGTAACATAGTACAAGAAATAAATAACAAAATTATGGTGCTAATGTTGCGTATTAGACCCTGGGTCCCCGCTTTTTTCTTTATACCTCACTACAAAAACAATACATTAATCTTGAATATAGAAAACCATAGTTATATATACTCACTATATTTTATAAAACAATAATAAAGATACAGCAGCAATGAATACCCATTAAAACAAATACAAGAAACCCCTAGTTGTTTCGAATTGAATGATCAGAACTCTAGAACTCTCATATTGTCACTAGGAATCATTGCATAGCTTGTTGCATGATAACTTTATTTCCTTGAATTACAACTGACAGTCACGATGGCCGGGGCCAGCCCACAATGCACGGCCGTCATCGTGACTTCACATAGACAAAAAAAAAAAAATAAGGGAAAAAAGTGGGCAAAAACGGACAGTATGGTGTGCCTCTCCCATTCCGGACCTTCCATGCTCTTCCTAGCCGGGCTGTGCGGTGGTCAGATGGGCATTAGCCCCCTGCAACTGATCAGCCCGCTCCATGAGCTGCTGCTGCCCGGACAGAGACGCAGGAGGAGCGATGCTCCTCCTGTGTCTCTCTTAGTATATTTCGAACCCGATCCTCGCGGATAATTAAGGGGTATTAACGGCCGCCTGCCCCCACCCGGAGTCGATCCGGGGACAGGCCGACGGCTTGTGCGGGATGTCAGCGTGTAATAAACAGCTACGACACGCCGCGCGCGTATCGCGACGAACTCTGCTTTAGAGTTCGCGGCGATCCCGGCAGGACGAATCCATACGGTCCAGGTGCGTTGAACCCCTGACCAAAAGCGACCTGGACTTTGATGTATACGTTCTAAGAGGTCGTTCCTTGGTTCAACACCAGATATAATATTTACTTTTATGTCAGTGACGGAATTATAATCCCAATATATTCCCGTGTAAGAATAGGAGTAGTCTGACGGGGGCTTCCTCTTCCTTACTAGATCGGTTCTCGTGGCATGGTGTCAGTCAGTCGGTGTTTCGATGTTGCCCAAGGTCTGACATTAACCCCATGTCACCATAACCGTGGGGCGCCATACCCAACAAAACAAGTGGGTACTTGCAATAGCCATGAAGTGTTCGAGGAGCAGACCATCTAATGTCCATTGCCCCGCTTTTGGAGTGCTAGCTGCAATCTGATATTTTTTAGAATGGGGACCGAAAGTCCATGAAAGCTTCCTGTTCTGAGAGTATCAGCGTGCCACCTGTCGGGTTTTACTGAGCTGGTTATGAAAAACGGGGGGGGGGGGACGTACCGCTATGTCGTAGTTTTAGTTATTTAAGATAAACAATAAGAAAAACATGGATGGTCCCCCCTTTTTCATAATCATCCTAGGGTAAAACGGACAGCTTCTGTCTTAAATACAGTCAGGGAAGGTAAAGTACATGGCTATTGGATCCTTTCCATCCTCAAAAATACTAGCCCACAGCTGCCTTAGAGGCAGACCATCACATTAAATGGCTCCCCTTCTGACGGTTACCGATAATTTGTACCCCGATAGTAATGGAGAGGCGTCTGTCAGGTCCTTCATTACTAGCACTGGAGAAAAAAATGGTAAAAGAAACACGGACACAAGACAAAAATGCTTTATTTAAATATTTACTCCCAGACACCATCTCCTATTAACCATTTTATCAAACAAATTGATTCAACCAATCCAATGGGGAGACCTGTAGAGTAAAAATAAGTACAAAAATTATGACAGTTGTAAACTCCATCCCCTGCACCCTCTGAAGATCATGTCTGCGGTTTGTCTTCTGAGAATACAGGGGAGGGTGTTCAGGCTGCACAATATGTTCCTCAAGGGTAAAGGCCATAACTGCAGCACAATCTCATGGGGGGATTGGTCTCCTGTTCCCCTTCACAGGAGATTGTGCCTGTAAGCTGTGACCTGAATCCCTTTTCCTGCCCCTGCCCCACTATCGTGTTATGTGGCCTAGTACTACCACAAAATACAACCCCAACCCATAAACTCACCACCCCCACCTATCACCCCATAGCCTTCCACCTATCGCCCCCTCCAACTTCCACCTTTCACCCCACGTGGAGTTTGTACAGAGGTGGGAACAGATAGTTAGGTGCTAAAAAAGTGAGGAGTCTAAGATGTTTGTTTGGTAAATTCTGCAGAGATGAGTCGTGGCCAGGAGAAGTCAGCATGGCACCCTTAAATGGATGGCGAAAGGGAACGACTCCCCTCAGAAAAGACGTAACCTGTGAGTAACTAAATATAACTACTGTAATCACTTATATGTCTGTAGAGCTTGTTTACACTGGTAAATGCCACTGTACGGTGGTAATATTGGTTCTAGTATAATGGTTTATATTCATGAACGGTATGGCAGTATTATCCATTTACAATGTGGTCATGGTGTGGCGGTATTATTCAGTAACTATGTGGTGGTGATATTTGATCATGATTTGGTAGTATTACTTGTATAGCAGGACTATTGATAATATTGGTCTTGGCACACTTTGTTCAGTAACAATAGAGTGATATTAGCTTGTTATACAATAACCGTATGACCATTATTTACATAGTAACATAGTGCGGTTGAAAAAAGATACATTTCCATCAAGTTCAAAGAAGGGGAGGGAAAAACGTGGATTTTTTTAAAGCTTAGTTTCCCCTACTGATGAAGGCTTTGGAACACACAAGTCTAAATCTACACAGCACAGGATTTTGGAAGTTTTTTCAGCATATTCTATGTTTTGAATCTGCTGAAAAATGACCATTACCAGTGCTATGTAGACCTCAATAGAAAATCCTTGCTGTAGTCTACACGAAAAACATCCAGTGGAATATAGAGCATGTTCCTATATTCCGCAGGAACAACGTCAAGTCCCCCACATATTAATAATTTATAGTGGTATAGGGAACTGAGTTAAGTTTACCTATGGCAAAAGTGTTTTATGGTGTTTGGGCATGGCTTGGTTTGATGTGTCCCTCTTTGAGCACATCCATTTGTTTTCTATGTATGTGAAGTATTTAATGAGTGGAGGAAAATTTATTTCGGTTTATTTACATGTGACTGCACCAACTTACTGAGATTGTGAGCTGTACTTTTACTTAGTGCTGTTTTGGTGGTATAGCTTTTTGATTGCTTTACACTCCTTTTTGTGTTGCTATTTTTTATGGCAGGGGACAAAAATTCTCTCTGTGGAGGCTATTCGTTTTTTTTTCTAGTTATAATGCATTTTTAGCTGTAAAATGGTGATTTTAGTGATTTTTTTTCATTTTAAACTTTTTTGCACTTATTTTTTATTTAAATTGTTTTCTTTCATAAAGGTACTTGAAGATGTGCTCGTTAGAATACCTTCATAATACACTGATGTACTTCTAATGCAGTATATCATTGCCTGCTTGTATTCTGCTGCCTTAGGTGAAGTCTAGTAGGCTCACATGCATGGTAGACCTAGGGGCCTTTGTCAGATCCCCGGCTGCTATAGCAATGCAACAGTACCTCGCGATCATGTCACAGGTGCCTATAGGCTGACAGTCCTCTCCCAAACCACCTAGATGCCATGACCATTGTGGATCACAGCATCTAGGGGATTTAATGACTGGTGTCCACACATTGTAGTATTAATCTCAATTTTTAGCACAGAAAAACACCACAAGAGGCGTGATGTAAGCACATCACTGCAATGTGTGATCCGGGCTTAAATGGGAGCGTCTTAAGGCTCAGTGCCTAGGGAAGCATGAGCTGTAAATACGGTTCGGTTAACCACTAAGGCACAGGTGTCAAACTGGCCGCCCTCCAGCTGTTAGGAAACTACAACTCCCATCATGCATTTGTATAATCTATAACAGTGGGCATGATGGGAGTTGTAGTTTCCCAACAGCTGGAGGGCCGCCACTTTGACACCCCTGCAAGGGCTGCAAGATTGAATCCACCCACTGACCCAAATGTTCATCTAAGGAACCTATACCGGCCACGATTGGCCGTAATGGAGGAGCAAAAATACCCTTATGGACCTTGGGCAGTGAGTGGAAAATTGGTACAATGGGATGTTCCACAAAAAGCCTGTCGGCTGAATTTTGGGAGAAGATTTCTAAAGATACCCCTTGTTGCAAAAGGCTTCTCAAAAGTTTTTTTATAATCATTTGTAGGATCCTTATGTAAGATGAGATATGTGTCTGAATCCTGTAGCATTCTCAAATTCTTTCTACGATAGAGTTCCCTATCAAGTACCACTATTGATTCCCTTTATCCGCGGCTCTAACAATGAGATCTTGATTATTTTGAATTTGGGATAAGGCTAAATGTTCCTCAGCAGTTACATTTTGTCTGTACTTAGTTCTTTTTACCCGTTCATATAGGAGGGTGAGATCCTTATCTACTCTTTCCTGAAAAATGTCTTCGTGTTTAGGAAAAATCCTTTTCTATATAGCAGGGAGCACGAACAAAGACTCATTATTTGTTGTCAACGACTGGCTTCTACAAATGTGGACACACACAGTGCACCGCTTGCAAATATGGCCATATAACTAAAACATTTGTCTCTTTTTCAAACGGTAAAAGTTACAATATTAAACATCATATTAATTGCAACAGTAAAATTGTAATATACCTCATTTCTTGTGAGAGTTGCCGTATACAATACCTGGGGTGCACTACGGGACCCCTCAAAATTAGAATAAGGAGACATCTTTCAGAGTGTTTTAAATGTTCGAGTGTTTCCAGACACTTCCAGGAGACACATAAAGGTGATTTGACATCCTTTAGTTTCTGTGCAGTTGAAAATGTTTTGTTTCCACCTAGAGGCGGAGATTGGCACCGCAAGCTCCTTGACAGGGAATCGATGTGGATTTTCAGATTAGGAACCAGAACACCCATGGGGTTAAATATCTTGCAGGACATAATGTATCATTATTAAAACTGCACTTCAGGTATGTTGTATATGTTTAAATGACTTTTTGATGATACTACAGTTACAAAGTTTTTAATAGTTTTTTGCTATTGTCAGACACATAGGGCGTGGCTGTAACCATTGTCTGGTCACATGTTTCTGTAACTTCCTTTAAATAGACAGTACTACTTTCAGGTTATCCAACCATGTGTAAGGATGCAATCCGAAATGCATCGGTCTAACGGGTGCTGTATCATCATGTTACATCTATAAAAAGCTGTCCTATGTGTGACATGTTCTACCATCTTTGGATTATTTTATTTTTGTTCTAATAAAGCATGGATTTTTTAACTTGACTCTACTTGGTGTCTCAGAAGAAGCTGGCAACCAATCTGTTTTCAATTACCTGTTACGGGTGTGGACTCCACTTGGCCGTGCTCCTGGGATTCAAGTTGCATTCACAAGCAGGTGAGCTGACTTTTGCTTACTTTTCTTGCCTATACCCGTTGTCCTATGTCCAGCACTTCGGCTGTCACTGCAAGTAACCATGTCCGTGGTAGCAATCTGGGGGTTCCCTGCAGCTAAGTCCGTCCAACCTTGTGGCGGGCTCCAGTGATGCCTGGGGATCCCTTAGACTCCGCTCTCTGGTGTGGTCTGCATCTATATTATCGCTTGTTGTGTCCACTGTGTCAGTACTAACTGAAGCCACTGACCCCATACCTGTAACAATACAGATTGACCCCTGGAATGTAACAAGAAGCAGCTTATGGAAAAAGAGTACTATGCAGATGAGTAGATGGTTTGAGGACTGTAGGTTGAAGCTCTATTTGATGTTGTTGGTCTTGTGTTTGAAATGTATAGAATTGTGAGGCTAAGCATATATGACAGTGGTACTGTAGTCCTATTTGGTTTCTGTGTCATAAAGTAAAGATATGGTAACAAGAGGAAGAAGAGAGTCAGAAAGGAGAAAAGAACATATAAATTGCCATCAGATATCAGAGAAGAGTTTGAGAAGTTAGATAGGGAGCAGAGGTGGGTAAGAAGAAGGTCCAATTTGTATCCCTCTGTGTGTGTGGCCATGAAGGACCACTGTTATGGCTCAAAGGAGGATGAAAGTGCAAAGATGACAGCCAATTGGAGGATGCAGTTAAATTAAAGCACACTGTAATAAAGGACAGGGGAAGGTAGGAGTGAAGTTGGGATAAAACCAATTTTTAGCAGAAGAGGTCTTCTCCTCTATATCTGCACATTCCTCACCGCCCGCCCCTAAACTTGCACAGTCCCAACCACCCACCTCTATACATGCACAGTCCTCACCACCCCCTCTATACCTGCACAATGTTCTTCGCCCTTAACCTGCTCCTTCACTGAAATTCACAACAAACCTACCTTTCTACTTTCCAAATCCAACCTCACTACCTGTAATCTTGACCCAATGCCATCTCACCTAATTCCAGACCTTAGTGTTATTATCATCCCAGCTCTTGCCTTTTTAAAGCATTGTTAACCTTTGGCCTCTTCCCTTCCTTCAGTAAGCACTTAACCATGACACACATGCTTAAGAAACCATCTCTCGACCACTCTGCTCTGTCCCATCTCACTGCTTCCATTTGTCTTTAAACTCTGTGAGCAGCACGTCTTTCTTGAACTGTCATCTTATAATTCATCTAAATCTCTTCTGAACCACTGCAATCTGGTGTCTGTTACTACCACTCAACAGAAACTGTCCTAACCAAGGTCACCAACGACCTAGTAACTGCTAAAGCTTCACGCCACTATTCTGTACTTCTCCTCGTACACCTGTCCTCTGCCTTTGACACTGTTGACCACGTCCTCCTGCCATAAATCCTCTCATCCCTTGGCATCATGGACTTGGCCCTTTCCTGGATCTCCTCATACCTCACTGATCGAACCTTCAGCATCTCTTACTCTTGCACAACCTCCTGCTCTCACTCTCCATCTGTTGGTGTCCCCCAGGGATTAGTTCTGGATCCCCTACTCTTCTCTATGTACATTCTTGGCCTGGGTCAGCTCAGAGAATCACACAGATTTCATTACCACCAGTATGAAAGCAACCATATATGAAGAAAACAGAGTTTATCATCTTTCCACTGCCCCACTCTATCCCCCACCTGATCTATCTATCACTGTGAACGGCTTTACACTCTCACCAGTCCCACAAGTCGCTGCCTTGGTATAACCCTTGATTCCTCCCTGTCCTTCAAACCACACATCAAAGACCTCAGCTCTGCGTGCCGCATCCACCTGGAAAATATTTCAGAATTCCACTTATTTCTTAGTCCTGATACTACAAAAATTCTGGACCATGCCCTTGTCATCTCCCGCCTTGATTACTGCAACATCCTTTTCAGTGGCCTCACTTCTAGCACTATCGCTCACCTTCAAACCATCCTCAACTCTGCTGCCTGTCTAATCCACCTCTCTCCTCCTCTGTCTCTCCTCTCTGCCAATCCCTTCACTGGCTAACCAATACCCTGAAATTAATGGCACTTTAAAATAAATAATGATAATAATAGGTTTACAGTTTAATGGGTTACTGAAGCTTGCAATAGCTGATTGATAAGTAAGGGATATGTAATGGACTGGAACTCTGCTAAAGGGAACCAGGATTAGGGGATATGTCACCAGAATCAGAGGGGAAGTGCAAAGAGGGTTGGTAGTTGTGAGTAGGACAGAGCATGAGGTGGTTGGGTCTTATTTGAAAATACTTATACTATGAAACAGGTCATTAGTGGAAATCAGATGTGACGGTAAAATTCATGGAGAGATAAAGAGATCATTGCTCATTATGTGGGTATGGAGATATTCAAGCAGTTTTAGGAATAGGTAGGCTGTAATTATAATTTCCAGAAAAACATTTTCAGTGACTTTTTAAAGTTTGGTGCTGCAAGTTGCTAATAACAGAGAAACTGTAACAGAAAAATTGCAAAAGCATCACTTTCAGCTTTCATTTGAGGTCAGCTTTCATTTGAGGGTATCCACATTAAAATTGGATCATCGGTTTAGGAATTTCAGCTCCTTAACATGTGCCATCCTATCTTTAAAGAGATCAAAAGTAATTGGACAAATTAAATAATTGTAAATAAAATGTTAATTTCTTATACTTGGTTGAAAACGCTTTGTTGGCGATGACTGTTTGAAGTCTTGAACTCATGGACATCACCAGATGCTGAGTTTCCTCCATTTTAATGCTCTGCCAGGCCTTTACTGCAATGGGTTTCAGTTGCTGTTTGTTTGTGAGCCTTTCTGTCTGAAGTTTAGTCTTTAACAAGAGAAAGTCATGCTCAATTGGGTTTAGATCAGGTGACTGGCTTGGTCATTCACGAATATTCAATTTCTTTGCTTTAATAAACTCCTTGTTAGCTTTGGCTTTATGTTTTGGGTCATTGTCCATCTGCATTATGAAATGCAGTTTGACTGCATTTGGCTGGATTTGAGCACACCGTATGTCTCTTTATACTATCCAGGATGTAGGCGTATAAATATTCAAATCTACAATAAAGATAAGATTTCATGAAAGTAAATACAATGGGTTCACTGCATGGTGCAAGCCACTCATAACCCTCAAGAATAAAAAAGCTATATTGGACTTTACAAAAAAAAAATCTAAAAAGCCAGCACAGTTCTGGAAGAACATTCTTTGGACAGATGAAATCAAGATCAACCTCTACCAGAATGATGGAAAGAAAAAAGTATGGCGAAGGCATGGTGCAGCTCATGATTCATGTACCATCATCTGTAAAACATGGCGGAGGCAGGTTTGGGCATGCATGGCTACCAGTGGCACTGGGTCACTAGTGTTTATTGATGATGTTACCCAGGACAGAAGAAGCCGGATGAATTCTGACCAATGGACAATGACCAAAAACATAAAGCCAAAGCCATCCAAAGATTTATTAAAGCAAAAAAGTGGAATATTGAATGGCCAAGTCAGACACCTGATCTCAACCCAATTGAGCATGCATTTTACTTGTTAAGAGTAAACTTCAGACAGAAAAGCCCACAAACAAACAGCATCTGAAAACCACTGCTGTAAGGACCTGGCAGAGCATGATGTCCATGAGTTCAAGGCTTCAGGCAGTCATTGCCAACACAGCGTTTTCAACTAATTATTAGAAATTAATATCTTCTTTACAATTATTTAATTTGTTCAATTACTTTTGGTCCCTTTAAAAACAGGGTGGCACATTAAGGAGCTGAAACTCCTAAACCCTTGAAATTTTTTTTAATGTGGATACCTGCAAATGAAAGCTGAACGTTTGGACTTTATGGGCCACATGTATGAAAACTGTCTAGATTTAAAATTCATGTTGTTGCTCATAGCAACCGATCAGAGTGCCCCTTTCATTTCATATAGTGCTCTGGAAAAATTAAAGGGGCACTCTGGTTGCTATGGGCAACAAAGATATTCTAGACAGTTTTCATACATGTGGTCCTATGTCCATGTCCATTATATTACTATAATTTGAATATGTTTCAGTAAACCGGTACAGAACAAAATTTGTGTCCAAATATATATGGACCTAACTGTAGGAAATGGATACTGTGTTATGGGGGTATTTTCATCACAAAAATTGCTGATAGAAGGGTCATTTACTGTAAAGTAAGCAGTTTTGCATGTTATTAAAATATGTATGCTTTACCTAATACTGGCCTTTGTTGCACCTTCAACTTGCTCTCTTGTCTCTTTGGTTACTGACCAAAGAGCAAGTTAAAAGTGTAAAACAGGCCTATATTAGATAAAGCATACATATTTTTGAATAACATGCAAAATTGCTTACTTTATAGTACTTGGCCCTTACAGAGGCACTTGCCATCATGGAACCCTTTTACAGTTAACCAACAATATTCCCATATACCTGAGAGGAAGCATTAGAGAGGACTCTCCAAAACAGAAACCTAGACACTGCGCTATAGGATAAATGGTGATGCAACTTAATGGCGTCATGCTTCCAACTGCCAACCTTTTACAAAAAACTGAATTATTTTAACATAATAACATATTGCACTGTGTCTTCTTCCAATCTGGGTATGCAGGGAGCAAGGAGGGGCCCGGTGGTAGCCCTGTCCAAAAAGTTAGCCGAAGTTCCCCGGGTGCACTTTCAGTGAGAGGGGGAAAGAAATGCAGGTTCCAGCCAAAAGACAGGAGGCTCATTAGAAAGGAAATTTTCTTCTCCTAAAGGGGGCAATAGTGTTGGGTTTGTTTTTTTATCGACCCAAAATTGAAATCGGCCACGGGGATTTTTTTGATCGGAATTTTTTGATCATGGATAATTTAGGTTAAAAAACTGTGCATAATTATTAATATCGGCCATTTTCGGCGCTTCCTTTTATTTTTGGTTTGGGCCCGCAAAAACAGCTTTCAAAAATTGAGCCCGGGGGTTTAGTGTGTTGGGGGTCGGGTTTTTAATGGGATGGGGTATGGTTGCGAAATTTGGCTGGGAAAAAATCCAATGACCTCGTTTTTTTCCTTTTGAACAGCCCCTTTTTGTTCATTTATCCGTTTTTGTCAGGTATTTCAAAAACAGTAGGACGTGCCCCTCTGCCTCTGTGCAAAGTCAGCGAAAAATTTTTCTATTTGTTACAGGGACAGCTCTACTTTTAAACTGTGATCCTTTTTGAACTCAGTTAGATCGAGATTTTGCAGATTTTTTTGGTAGGTTTGGGAAGAGAATGTTAAAGGAGCAAACTACGCGGGGAAAAGTCACAGTGGGGAGCGGGGGGGGGCCCCGCGGGGAGGGAAAAAAAAGATAAGCTCTTTAAAGAAATTTCTGGGTATTGTATTGCAGACATTGCCCTTGCAAAATTTCTTTATTATTAACAGTTTTACTGTTTTAAAAATTTTTTGGATTTTGGGCAGCCTTTAACTTTTTTTAGGGGTACAGATTTTTCTAAAAAACTGCAGGTCCCATTTGTTTAGGTGCCCAAAATCCACTTTGATTATAAATTTTACATTTTAGTTTGGTGTTCTTTTTCAATTTTGCCCCGTTCAAACTTTATTGATAGAGGGTCCCCCCTTGGGGTTTTAAAATTTTTATCCAGCAATTTTGTAGTCACCACAGGTTGATAGGTGCCAAAAAAACCTTTTATTTTCCGATACATTTAGATCATGTTTTTTTTTCCTTTTGCCCAGTCCAAACTTTGTTGTAGAAGGGGAAACCCTTGGCAGGTAAATTTGAATCCAACAATTGGTAGTCACCAAGGTTTTATAGGTTTTCCCAAAAATTTTCCCCTTTTTTTAAAACCCTATACATTTCAGATTCGTGTTTTTTTTTCCCCTTTTGCCCCCGTCCCGATTTGTTGATTTGGGCCACCTTGGGAGATAAAATTTGAATCCAGCCCAAATTGTTTTAGTCACCAAAAAAGTGAATTGATGGTGCCAAAATACCCCTTTTTTTATCGTATACATTTCAGATACGTGTTTTTTGACTTTTGCCCCGTCAAAATTTGTTAATAGAGCCAACCCCTTTCAGGTTTTAAAATTTTAATCCCCCCCAAAATTTTGGAGTACCAAAAGGTGAATTTTATAGGTGCCCCAAAAAAACCCCTTTTTTATCCGTATACCCTTTCAAAAAACGTGTTTTTTGCAAATTTTTTCCCAAGGGCCAGATTTTGGGGTTTATAGAGCCACCCTTTTCGTTACTTTGGGAAACCAGAAAAATTTTTGTAGTCACCACAGGTTGATAGGTGCCCAAAAAAAAACCTTTTATTATGTATACATTTCAGAAAAACGTGTTTTTTGCACTTTTTTCCCAGGGCCCCCGATTTTTTTGATAGAGCCCCCCCTTTTCAGTTAAAAATTTTAATACACAATTTTTGGGAGTCAACCCAAGATGAATTGAAAAATGCCAAAAAAAAACCTTTTAAATTTTCCGTATACATTTCAGATACGTGGTTTTTTTTCCCCTTTTTACCAGTCCAGATTTGTTTGTTTGAGCCCCCTTGCGTTTAAATTTCCCAAAACAGCAAAATTGGGGGAGGCACCAAAGGGGGAATTGATAGGAAACCCAAAAAAAAACCTTTTATTAAACCATATACATTTCGATACGTGTTTTTTTTTCACTTTTTCCCAGGGCCCGATTTTGTGATTTGGAGCCACCTTGCAGTTTCATTTGAATCCAGTAATTTGTTAAATCACCCCATGTGTATTTTTACGTGCCAAAAAAAACCTTTTATTTTCCCTTTTACATTTCAGATAAGTGTTTTTTGCACCCTTTTGCCCCGTCCGATTTGTTGATAGAGCCCCCCTTGCAGTTAAATTTGAATTTCCCGCAAAATTTTGTAGTCACCAAAAAGGGTTTATATGTGCCCCAAAAAAAACCTTTTATTATCCGGGAAAACATTTTTAGATTCGGTTTTTTGCACTTTTTTCCCAGTCCGATTTGTTTTATAGAGCCACCTTTTCAGTTTCCCTTTGAATCCAGCCCAAAGGGGTAGTCACCACAGGTGAATTGATAGGTGGCCCAAAAAAACCTTTTATTATCCGTATACATTTCAGATAAAAAGTGTTTTTTGCACTTTTGCCCCGTCCAGATTTGTTGATAGAGTTTCCCTTTCAGTTAAATTTCAATACAGCAATTTTTGTTTAAAACCCAGGTTGAAAGGTGCCCAAAAAAAACCTTTTATTATCCCTTTTTACATTTCAGATTCGTGTTTTTTTGCCCCTTTTGCCCAGTCCCGTTTGTTGATTTGGGGGAACCAAAAAAATTGCAGTTTAAATTTTTCATACAAATTTTGTTGTCAACCCCCAGGTGGAATTGATAGGTGCCAAAAATACCCTTTTATTATTGTATTAAAATTTCAAGAATTGTGTTTTTTGCAAAATTTTTCCCCGTCCCGATTTGTTGAAAAGAGAAAACCTTTTCAGTTAAAAATTTTAATTCAGCAATTTTTTGTAGTCACCAAAGGTTGATTGGTGGCCAAAAAAACCTTTTTTTTATCCATATAATTTCAAAATTACGTGTTTTTTGCACTTTTTCCCGTCCAGAATTTTTTGAAAGAGCCCCCTTGCAAATAATTTTCAATACAGCAATTGTGTATCACCAGGTTTTTATTTGGTGCCAAAAAAATACCTTTTATTATCCGTATAAAATTTCAGATACGTGTTTTTTGACTTTTGCCCCGTCCAAAATTTGTTGATAGAGCCCCTTGCAGTTTAAAAATTTAACGCAATTGTTGTAGTCACCACGGTGAATTGGTTTGGTGCCAAAAAAAAACCCCTTTTTTTATCCGTTTAAAATTTCGATTTTGTTGGTTTTTTTTCACTTTTTTTCCCCGTCCAGATTTGGGGGGGTAGAGGGCCCCCCTTGCAAATTAAAATTTGAATCCAGCAATTGGGGTAGTCACCACAGGGGTTTTTTGGTGCCAAAAAAAACCTTTTATTATTTCCCTTATAAAATTTTCAGATAAATGTTTTTTTTCACTTTTGGCCCGTCCGAATTTTTTTGATTAGAGCCACCTTTTCAGTTTTAAAATTTTTAAACCAAACAATTGGTGTAGTTTACCACAGGTGAATTGATAGGTGCCAAAAAAACCTTTTTTTTATGTATACATTTTTAAAATAAAATGTTTTTTGCACTTTTGCCAGGGAAAATTTGTTATAAGAAACCAACCCTTTCAAATTAAATTTTTAAAAAACAGCAATTTTGTAGTCACCAAAGGGTTTTTAGGTGCCAAAAAAAACCTTTTATTATCGGATACATTTTAGTATGGGGTTTTTTGCACTTTTTCCCAGCCCCCGATTTTTTGATAGAGCCCCCTTGAAATTAAATTTGAAACCAGCAATTGTGTTGTCCCCAAAGGGGAATTGATTTGGTGCCAAAAATACCTTTTTTTATCCGTTTTTTACATTTCAGAAAACGTGGTTTTTTTTCCCCTTTTTCCAGGGCCAGATTTGTTGATAGAGCCCCCTTGCCCGTTAAATTTCAATACAAAATTGGGGTAGTCACCGCAGGGTGAATTTTAGGTTCCAAAAATACCTTTTTTTTTTGCCGTTTTACATTTCAGATTTCGTGTTTTTTGCACTTTTGCCCAGTCCAGATTTGGGTTTATAGGGCTTTCCTTGCAGTTAAAAATTTTAATACAGCCCAAATTTTGTTTTGATTTTAGGGATTTGAGAATAGCTGTGATTTTTCCGTCTTTTTTTAAGAGAGTTCCCCAAAAATTTTTTCCCATTTCCCCCTCAAATTTTATTTTTTCTGAAAAAAAAGGAGCGAAATTTCAGGTGGTAAGGGGGAAAAGAGGGGGGTTTGGACATGGAGGAAGGGTACGAGGGAAGGTGCCCTTTTTTCCAGTGTTTGGGGGACAAAAAGCAAGCCAGCGGATTGTCGGTTTTCAGGACCGTCAGGTTGTCATCGCTGGGTCAGCGCCTTGTGAATCTCAGTAACGAACAGCGTCGCCAATCTGTTCTTCAGTGGTTAATGAAAACCTGCATCCAGCATTTCTTACCTCCTCGTTCTCCCAGTCACGGCCACAAATGTCATCATCGGCATCATCAGCATCCGTCCAACTTTGAAGCAAAGGCACCCCAAAAAGTCAACTCGTGTACCCACCATTGTGGATAATCCAGTTTCTGAAGACCTCTTTGAGGGACAAAATGCGGGTTGGGGTCAAGCGGGCATTGTTAAAAGATCAAGAGGCCCAAAGAGGTTTGATTTTCTCTGCTCTGCCCCAGTTACTGATGCCATCAGAGGAGGAGAAAGGGAACCGGTCAATCGTCAAAAACCCGGGGGTCGGGCAACGCCTTGCAGTCCCTCTTGTTTGTAGCCCGCAGCTCCTGGATGCAGAAATGTCAGGACGACGAAGGTCAACTGTGTTGATGATGATGATGATGACGACATTGCGGATCCATCGTGGTCTTTTCCGCAAGAATTTGTTTTGCGAGCGCTTCATCACTGGACGAGGAGGAAGACGAGGGGGGGTTTGTGTCAATACGGGTCCCGCCTCAAAAAGGGAGGGGGCGGTCACAGAAGTCCGCTGATATGATTCGCCAGCCACGGTCAGCGGAAACCCCACTCCTCGCTTATCGCCGTCAAAAAGGTCCAGGACCTCTCAAGCTGGGCCTTTTTTGAGCAAGCCTCTGATTCACCAGCGATGCCCATATGCCCCCTTTGCCGTAAACGCATAAGTAGAGGAAAAGAAATCTTATGTGTTAACCACCCCCAAACATGTCTAGTCACATGCAGCGAATTCATGAGTTGAAATGGAGGCAACACTTGGCCCCACCCTCTGTCTCCGCCTCCTCCTCCTCCGCCACCACCATGCGTTGCTCAGCTGCCCATGTCTCTCAGAGTCATGATAAGCGATCCGCGTCCGCTTCAGCCTCCACCGTCCGCCCCAGTACCACCAGACCACCAGAGGAAACCCATCCTACCCCCTTTTCCTCCCGCCAAGTTTGATGACCTGCATGCCGTACAGTGGCCAGTCTAGCAGCCAGCCTTCTGTCTTCCAGGTTTGGGAGCAGAAGAAAACACTTTAACCCCAAAAAATCCCAAAGCCAAAGCCTGAATGTCGGCATTGCCAGGCTTTTGGCCTTGGAAATGTTGCCTTTCCGTCTGGTGGACACAGATGGGTTCCGCCACGTCATGGGGCCCCCGCCTGCCCCCAATACCAGATGCCCAGCAGGCATTTCTTTGCCAGAAAAGCCGTTTCCCCGCCCTGGCCAGCCACGTGTCATTTTAAAATTTAAAGCGCTTTGTTTTGCATCTGTGCCCGGGAAAAACTCCATCTCCCCACCACACAGGGACTGCAAGCACGACCAAGGCGCTTATCTCTGTGACAGCTCATTTGGGGTGAGCTGGGGGGGATTTTGGGGGGGGGAACGGTGGCTCTCGGCCGGGGGACGCTCTTCAAAACCGCAGGGATGGCGGGTTTGAAACAAAACTTGGTTGGACCCGCAGGCCCAAACCGCAGGGATGGCTAACCACCCCAAAGGGAAGGGGAAATCTAAGTACCCCCCGGTTTTCCCAAGCCGCCGAAAAGGGGGGATGGACTTGCTGCGGTTTGGGGGCCCAACCGGTTTTCCCCCCCTAGTGTTTTTCCCTGCGGCGGCACCCAAAGGTAAACCCGAGGTACAAAAACGTAACCAAAGGAATCTTTATTTGGTGGGAAAGGCGAAAGGTCGGGGCCAGGGGGGGCAAGGGTTTCGTGGCGGGGGACAGGCGATATGGCCCGGGGCAGGGGCAGAGGTTGGGGAAAAATTTTCGAAAACGAAAGCAAGGTCGGGTAAAAGGGCCCAAGGTTTAAGGGGACTAACGGAACGTTTTCCCTAAAAGGCACGGGGCAACCAAAAAGATCCAGGGGGGAAAGGGGGGTGACGTTTGGATTTAAAACCCTTAAATAGAGACGGGCGCCCGGGGGAAATTTAGCCAATTCCCGGGGCGCACTGCCCCTTTTTAAATCAAAAATGATAGCGGGGCCCGCCGCGCGGCTAGGGGGCGGCATCGCTTTCCCGGGCCCAACAGGGGGCCCGCGGAGCAAAGGGGTTAAAGCGGGGGTCAGGTGAGGAAGGGGACGGATGGGGGGCCCAGGGGGGGGGGGTTTGGGCCCCGGCCCCAACCCCTTCCCCCCCGGGGGGACCTCCCGGGGGGGACAGGGGGCGACCGCGGTCCGGGGGCCCCGGACCGGGGCGCAAACCCGTTACGGGTCCCCCCCCCCCTTTTAGACCTCCCCCCCCTTTTTTAGGATGAAAAACCCTAAAGGGGGGGGGGGTTACGATTCAGGTTTTTTCTTCTGGCCCCAGGCCCTCCCCTGGGGCCCCCGGAACCCCTTCCAAATTTCAAACAAAAGGAAAAAGCGCTTCCCTCTGACCGTCTTCTTTCCTCCAAGTTTTTTTTCCCCCTCAAAGATTTTCGGCGGACTTGGGGCTACGGGGGAAAGGAGTTACATTCCAGGAGAGAAATGGTTTCAGGCCCGGGGGTTTGGGAGGGAGACATGGAATGCGTTTTGATGAAGGGATGGAGGCAGGGGGGCCCCTTTAAACGCCCCCCCGGGGTTCAACTGCCAAAAACCTTGAAGGGACCGAGGAAGCGGGGCCCCAAATTTTTAGACTAGGAACCCTAAAAGCGCCCCTTTACCTTGAGGAGAGCCAAAAACTTTTTTCCCCTGGGAGGAATTTTGGTGCGGGTTTTCCCTCCTCTTCTCCCCTGAGTCTTCTTTACGGGCAGAGGCCCAAAAGTGGGGAAACGTCCGTCCCCGGGCCAGAGGGCCTTGGGAAATCCCGAACTTGGTCTTTTTGACGGGGGGCCCTCCGAATTAGGGGGCAGGGGGGGGGGGGGGTGGGGATGGCGGGCAAAAACTACAAAAAATGGAAAAGAGGGGGGGGCTGCCTCCAAAAACGCGATGGTTGTACGGGAATTGGGCCCAAGGGAATTTGGGTTTCGGCCCATTTTGTCCTGGGGTCCGGGATACAAATGGGACGTAGGTATTCCCCCAAAATTTCGGTTTTCCACCCGCTCCACCTCCCCCATTGGATTGAGGGGGGGTTAAATGCTGACAAAAAAGCCAGTGACTTGCGGGACGGGACCCTTATTGCCCCGCCAAAATCGGGAAAAAAATTGGACACCGGGGTCGGTAGACAATGGGGGAGGGTAACCCTGTAGTCGGAAACATTTTAAAAAGAACGGGTTTGGGTAATTGTGGACCCAAGGAGGGCCGGCCCCGGGGAAAGGGGTTACGAGGGGGGACATTTTTTGAAACCCGGGTGGGGGGAAAACCCCCCCAAGATGCCCAAATTTCCCCCAGGGGAAAGGCCAAAAGATAGTGAGGAAACCATGGCTATTGGGGTCCGGGAATCTCAGGAAACGGGCAGAGGATGAGGAAAAGGGCCGGGGCCTCTGGGGGGGGCCCCTTGTTTCCGGACATTTTTTTTCGGGGCGAGGGGGGGTGAAAGCCCTTTTTAAACCCTGTCCCGGGGTTCGGCCCCTTTTAGTGCCGTGAGATCAAAGGTGGGACTTCCGTGCCCCGGAATGACCCCCCAAGAGAGAGCTAGGGCCCCCATTCCAAAACCTTTCTTCCGTGGCGGGGGGCCCAAAAGGGGTTTTCCCCAGTGGGGTTTGTTCTGGGATCTGCGGGAGCCCGTAAACCCCAAGGGTCTTTGGGAAATTGATTTTTTTGTTTTTTGGAAAAACGGGTTTTTCACCGGCCACTTTCCGAGGCACGGGAGGGGGTTTTTCACCCCTTGATTTTTTTTCCCCCCAGAAGGTGGGGAAATGTATGCAAAGTCAAAAGCGGGGGGAAAAAAAAGGAGCCCAAAGGGGGCCTTGGGGGATTAAAAAACGCTGGGCCGTTTGTGATACGGGAAAATTCTTTATGGTCCTTAAAAATGTCGTTTTAGGATGGGGGACCCCCCTCCAGCAGAGGGTCGCCCCCCTTTCCCGGGCCCTTTAACTTGATGGCCAAATTTCCCCGGGTTTCCCCAAATTGGGCATATTTCCCGCTCCGCCGGGGGAAAAAGGTTTAAAAGAAGAACCCCCATGGGGAAAATTTCTTCCCCGGGGGGCCCTTTCTGTTGGGGCTCCCCCTGCCCCCCCAAAAAGGAAGCATCCACCTCCAAGGAAAACGGCTTCTAAAAATTTCGGCCGGGGACCAGAACGGTTTCCCAGTGGAAAAGGGCATTTTTAGCCCAACAAACCCCCTTCTCAGCCCCCCGGAGACCAGCTTTCTGGGGTTCCCCGTTTTTTCCTAGTGGGGGGCCACGATGGGGACCCCCAAGGTGGAGAAGGGGGGGAATAAATTGGCGGAAAATAATTCGCAAAGGGCCCAAAAAGCCCGGTTTTCCCAAAAGACCCCGTCCGGCCATTGCAGACCCAAGGTTTAGCTGGGTCCACCCTTCGGGCCCCTTTGGGGCTGGGGAACGATATACCCGGGGGAAGGGTTGGGTGGTTGATGGTTTTAAAACCTTTTTCCCAGCTTGGGTACAACTTTGCGGGCGCAGACGTCGCAAAAACCTGGCCCCATTTGGGTTTTGGGTTGCGTTGAAGTCGGGGGGGAAAATTGGGATGTCATCCAAGTACACTACAACACAGGTGTACGGGAAGACCCCGGAAGACAGGGGTTAACAAATTCTTGAAACACGCGGGAGGGGTTCCCGACCCCAAAAGGGGCATACGAGAATTTCAAAAAAGTCCAACCTCGGGGATTAAAAGCCGGGCTTCCACTCGTCCCCCCCGAATTCTGATGAGATTGTAGGCACCCCGAGGTCCCAAATTGGAAAACCATTTTGCCCCCTTTGAGGCGGTCAAAAATTCGCGAAACACGGGAGAAAGGGTACGGTTTTTTTTTTTACCCGGGGATTTTATTGAGTCCCCCTTGTTTAATCACGGGCGAAGGGAACCATCCCTTTTTCCCTTTCGAAGAAAAAACCCCGGGTTCCCGGGTGGGGGGGAGGACTTACGGGGGAAAAAACCCCTTTCTGCAAAATTCTCTTTTATGTAGGCCGACAGGCCCGAGTCCCGGTACAGAAAGGGGTTTGGGCCCTTTCCCCCGGGGGGGGAAATGGGGCCTGGAAAAAAGGTCAATTGGGGGAAATGGTTTAAAGGGCCCAATTTTTGGTTTCAGCGTTAAACGGCCCTTCCCCGGAGAAAACGTCCCCAAAGGTTTCCCGGGACTCCTGGAAAACCTGGGGGGAGAACTCGGGCCCAAACGGGGGGGCGGGAAAAAGTTTGGGAGGGGACCCGGGGGTGGGGCCCCCAAGGGAGAGGGTTTTGGGGATTCTGGGCCCCAACGGGAGGACCCCCCACCAGTCTTCCAAACCAAACCTTTGGGGCATGAATTTCGCCAAAGGGGAAACCCCAAGGGGGATCGCCGGGGAAAACACGGGGGGAGGACGGGGAACCCCGGGTCTTCCCTTATTTTAAAAAGCCCCCACCCGGGGGAAAATCCACTTTTCCTGGTTAAAAAAACTGGGGGGATCAGGGGAGAAGCTCCCCACCCAACCGAGGAAAAAGCAAAGGGTTTCTCCCAAGGGGAACTACAGGGGACGCGGGGGGACCGGGATACCCAAGGGGGCATGGATAAAGTTCCCGGGGACCCCGATTCCCAGGAGGGGAACCCCCGGAACGAAAGAAAACCCGCGTAAAACCACCCCACTGGCATCAACAAACGTTTGGGGCGGGAGAATGCACCTAGAGCCGGGCCCCTCCCAAAAGGGGAAATAGGTTGGGGGCTTTTTTCCCGGGGGGCTGAGGGTTTAAGCACCTCTCTTTCTTGGCAAAGCTCCTCCTTCCTTTCAGTGAACCCCGATATCGTGCCCAGTTTGGGAAGGAGAATTAGTTCGTTAGGGAGGACGGGAGGTTTTCTTGCTGCCAAAAAACTTTTTTTTTTAAACCCCCCCTGGGCAGACCCTTTTTTGAAGGTGGGGCCCGAGGGCAGGTCGTTCCACGCGACCCGAAAACCCCGGATTAAAGGGAAATTGGGAAACCCCATAAATCACCCAAAAAGAGGACTCGCCCTGACGAAGGCCCAAGAGGGCGGGGCCCCAGGAGGGGAAACAGCGCCGGGGGTCCCCAAAAAACCCGGGGGCGGAATTCCCTGGGGGAAATAAAGAAAGGGGTCCCGCAGTCCCCGGGGGGGGTTCTGTTTCCCCGAGGGGGGTTTCCCAAGCCCCGGGGGCCCTTCCCCCCCGGGAAAAAAGGGGTCACCACAAGGGCCCCTTTAAAACCCCTCCGAAGGAAAAATTTTGGGCCGCCTCAGCTCCAGATGCATAAACCACTGGTAACGAAAACCCCCGGGAGAGGGGGGGGTTCCCCGGCCCAAAACAGGGGGGGTAAGGGGGGCCCAAGCTTGGGGCCCCACGGGGGCCAAAAGGAAATGCAGAAAGGGGAAAGCCCAGGGGGAGGGGGCTGCGGGGGTTTCTAAGAGCTGAACATAAGGGCCGAGAGCTGGCCCCAACTGCTGACCCTTTTTGTCGAAATTTTTTTCGTTTTGTGGGGCAACAACCGTCGTTATTTTCCCGAAAAGCTTTTTGGCCCGGGGGACCTTGGGGGATCCAAGGGGTTTGGGTCTTACTGTAAAAGAACTTGGTAGGGGGATCCGCAGGGCCACCGAGGCTTTAAACTAAACCCGCCCGGGAACGGGGAACTAAGTACCCCCCCGGGTTTTTTCCAGACCCGCCGCCCCCAAAACGGGATGGACTTGCTGCGGTTTTAGGTTCCAAGGCGTCCCCCCGACCTGTTGCCTTCGGCGGGAGCCGGAAGGTTTTCCAAACGAGGGCCAAAAACGTAACCAAAATCGTTTGTGGTGGGCCCGGCAGTTGGGGCAGGGCAGGCGGCAATGGTTTTGTGGGCGAGGGGCAGGCGAAAGGTCCCGGGCAGGGGAGAGGTTTTGGAGTCGGAAAAGTAAAGGGGCTGGTAAAAAACGGCAAAAGGGGTAATGGACTAACCCGGAAAAGCTTTCTCAAAGGACGGGGGGGGGAAAAAAAGATCCAGCGGGGAAAGGGGGACGTTGGACCCAAAAATTAAAAATTTGAGACAGCGTCCGGCAATTTGCCAATTTCCGGCGCCTGTCCCTTTAAATCTACATGAAAAGAGCGCGGCCGGGGTAGGGGGGGCGCTTTCGCATTCCGGCCCGCAGGGGGGCCCCGGAGCCCAACCCGGGGCGGGCAGGTGGGGGGGAGACGGGACGGATTTCGCCCCGGGCGGGGAGGGGGGGACCCGCGGCCGGCCCCCCGTCCCCGCCGTGGGGCCTTTCCGCGGGGGGGCAAAGGGGGCGGCCGCGGTCCGTGGACCGGACCGCGGCGCAACCCCCTTTTCAGCAAAGGGGCCCTTTTCCCCCCGGGGCCTTTTTGGGGGGCATCAAAGGGCCCCGGAAACCAGGCCCGTGTTTTAAATTTTTCGTCTTGGGGGGACCGCTACCCCAAAAGGTCCCGGAGCTTTTGGGGGGGGCTCCCGTTAAAGAGGGCCGGTGCTTTGGGTGGGTTTTCAAAAACCTTGTGCCCGGCAAGGTGGTTTTGCGGGGTAACGGTCGAAATCTGCTGGCCGCCCTTAAGATTGGTGGGGCTGGAGCACTCCCTTGCCTGGCACATGTCATGAACCTCGTGGTCCAGAAATTTCTAAAGTGCTACCCGGGTCGGGACTGCCTGCTGAAGAAGGCTCGGGTTGAGTTGGGCACTTCCGGCGTTCGCACCCTGCTTCGTCCCGCCTGGCGCGTTGCAGCGTCAGGCTCGGCCTCCCCCCGTCCCTCTCATTGTTGACGTGGCAACACGCTGGACTTCCACCCTCCACATGCTCCAGTGATTGTGGGAGCAGCGCAATGCCATTACGAGGTACGAAGTGACACATGGCCTGACAAGGCAGCGGTGCGGACCTCGGGTTGGTTGAGCCACCGAGAGTGGGAGGCAGGTGAAAGAGCTCTGCACCTTCCTTTCCTGATTTGAAGAAGCCACCAAAATGGTCAGTGCGGACATGCCCTTGTCAGATGAGCTTGGGGGTGATCTTAGTTCCCGGAAACGATCGTTGGACACTCTGAAACATCAGGTCCCGCCAGCGACGGAGGAGGAGATGGACACAGATGCGGACAGACGGAGAGAAGTCATTTTTATAATTTTTGGGGTCATGCTGCTTTGAAATGCAGCAACACTACGGGTCCTATTCTAAAACATTTTGTTTCTAACAGACATTTGTTCTTCACAATTGTCAATAGTGGCTCAAGGGTCATGCTTTTTATATTTGGGGGCATTTTGCTGTGACATGCAGCTATACTACAGGTCCTATTATAAAAAATTGGTTGTTTTAACAGACATGTGTTCTTCACAATTGTCAAAAGTGGCTCAAGGGTCAGGTTTTGAATTTTTTGGGCATTTTGCTGTGAAATGCAGCTAGGCTACCGGTCATATTGTAAAAAATGTGGTTTCTAACCGACATTTGTTCTTCACAATTTTTCAAGAGTGGCTCAAGGGTGATGGGTGCTGTCAGAAACAGAATAGGTAGGACACTGTTAATGGACACATTTTGCAAAAATGACTTTTTTTTGCAAGATCTTTAACATAGCTAGCAATCCCAGTATTGCGACAAAACCCCTTTAATACAATTAAAAAGAGAAACAAAGACATGGTGGGATTCCATCCATTTTTAAAAATGTGTTTTCAAATTTAAACTACTAAAAACTGTGACAAAAACTGGTAAAAAATTTTCCTAATTTTTAAAAGGGAGGTACAGGAAGACTTGACCAGATTTTGGTTATTCGAGGCAGGGGTTTGGAGATGGACAGAAAACAAAAAAACAGAGAAAAATTTCCTCCCACGTTTAAAAAGGAAAAAAGAATCCCAAAGAAAAAGGGACCTGAGTGGAACAGGACGTTAAAAAACCCCGTATTTTTCCCGTGAAGCTCAATTGGCCCCCACTCTAGGAGGGGGAAACACACCCAAGGCTGACTGTGTACTGAGGGGGCTAGAGGTTACTCCACTTCCGTACTCTGCTTTAGCACGAAAGTTTTCTTGCTGCTCTAAAGGGGATTTTTTTTCCGTTTAAATAGTGAGGACACCAGGGGCTCTCCCACCCACGTAACTCCGGCCCTGGCAGGAACCTGCTTGTTTTTAGAGCGACGCTAGCCCGGGCTCTCACCCCACCCCCCGTAGTTGGGGCCCGGCGTGGGCCCCCTGAACAGAGGCGACGGCAGCACGGTCCACCTTAGGGGCAATCGGAGGTTCAAATTTTTCAAAAAAAATCATTTTAAAAAAAGGGGATTTTTGTGGTTAAGTGGTCAAAAAAGGGCCCCAGGGCTGGACACAAATTGTACAAATTTTGGGGTTTTTAAAATTTTCTGGGGGTGGAGTCCCCATGGGGGTCGATCATTTGTCCCAGGGGAGTCTGTCCCTAATCATGAAGAAGGTTTGGAGGAAAAATGAAACCATTGAATTTATTAGCTGAATCACTCGAAGAAGCCCGGAGGGCAAATGTCTTCTAATAAGAAATGTTTTGGGGGGTGATTAGGACATTTTTTTACTTATGGGGTGTGCGGGTGAATTAAAAACATTTCACGGTAAAAATTTCCTTTAAAAAAGGGTGAGGGGTGAATGTTGTATGTTACACTTTAAAAAAAAAGAAAATGTTAAAAAAGTAAAAAATATAAATAAAAACTTCCCTAAAAAAATTCTGTAAACAAATTTTAGTTACCAAAAAAATAATAAATGAAGTCCCGTACAAAATAGCATTGCCCTTTTGAATTTGGGTCAAACGTTTAGGGGTCTGCTGTGGTAAGGGAAAGGGATGTCAATGTCCGTTTCAACTAAAAAGGTGGTTTTAAGACCCTTTTTTTGGGCCCTTTTTTAAACTGGGGTCTGGGTTTGGGGGTCAGCGTGGCTCAGGGCAGGGATAGTTTTATGTCCAGGAAACTAAAATGGGTTCCCAAAGACTCCTTTTTGGGGCCTTTTTAAATGTGGGGGTCATGAGGTTTGGGGTAGTGTGGCCCAGAACAGGTATGTCATGTCAGTTAAAATAAAAAAGGTGTTGAAAAACTCCTTTTTACGGCACTTTTTAATCTGGGGGCTGCAGGTTTGGGTCTGCTGTGGTCAGGGGCGGGATATCTATGTCCAGTGAAAACTAAAATGGTGGGTTTAAAGATTTTTTCCGGGACTTTTTAACTGTGGGGTCAACAGGTTTTATTTTCTATGTGGGTCAGGACAGGGGAAATCATGTCCAGTGAAATAAAAAGGTGGTTGAAAAACTCCTATTTCCGGGACTTTTTAATCGTGGGGTTTAACAGGGTTTTTTGGTCATTCTGCGGTACAGGACAGATTAGAAATGTCCCGTTCAACTAAAATGGTGGTTCAAAGATCCTTTTTGCGGCACTTTTTAAATGTGGGGGCATGAGGTTTTGGGGTCATGCTGTGGCCCGGGGCAGGGATAGTCAATGTCCAGTTCAATAAAAAGGTAGTTCAAAAACTCTTTTTACGGCACTTTTAATCGGTGGGGGGCAGACAGGTTAATGGTCTATGGGTACGAACAGGTATGTAATGAAATTCAACTAAAATGGTGGTTGAAAGTCCTTTTCCCCAAAACTTTTTTAATCGTGGGTCAGACAGGTTTAATGGTCATATGCGGGGAAGGACAGTATAGTTAATTTCCAAAAAAAAAAAAAAAAAAAAAAATTCAACTACAAAGGGGGTTCAAAGACTCCTTTTCCCGGCACTTTTTAATTTGGGTGTCAGTCAGGTTTAATGGTCATACTGCGGTCCAGGACAGGTATAGTCAATGTCCAGTTCAACTAAAATGGTGGTTGAAAGACTCCTTTTCCCAGCACTTTTTAATCTGTGGGTCAGACATGTTTAATGGTTATACTGCTCTAGCAAAACTGCTCTAGCAAAAGTCTCCAATGATCTCCTAACAGCTAAATCTCAGGGCAACTACTCATTGTTGCTTCTTCTGGATCTCTCTGCAGCGTTTGACACTGTTGATCACCAACTTCTCCTCAGCATGCTCAGCACCATTGGCCTCCAGGACACCGCTCTCTCTTGGTTCTCATCTTACCTTTCTAACCGCTCCTTCAGTGTCTCATTTGCAGGTTCTACCTCCTCTCCTCTTCCTCTTGCTGTCGGGGTTCCTCAGGGGTCCGTTCTTGGTCCTCTCCTCTTTTCACTCTACACGGCCCCCATTGGACAAACCATCAGCAGATTTGGCTTCCAGTTCAATCTCTACGCTGATGACACCCAATTATACACCTCCTCCCGTGACATCACTCCTGCCCTGCTACAAAACACCAGTGACTGTCTGTCTGCTGTCTCTGACATCATGTCCTCCCTGTATCTTAGACTAAACCTCCCTAAAACTGAACTTCTAGTTATCCCACCATCTACTAACAGACCTTACCCTGCCCTTTCTGTCTCAGTGTGTGGCACCACCATAACTCCTAGGCAGCAGGCCCGCTGTCTGGGGGTTATACTAGATTCCAATCTGTCTTTCATCCCCTATATCCAATCCCTTGCCCGCTCCTGTCATCTGCACCTCAAGAACATCTCCAGAATCCGTCCTTTTCGCACTGTGGAAACAACTCAAACTCTCATAGTTGCTCTGATTCACTCTCGTCTTGACTACTGCAACTCCCTGCTTATCGGTCTCCCTCTGTGCAAACTCTCCCCTCTCCAGTCTGTCCTGAATGCAGCAGCCAGGCTCGTCTTTCTTTCCAGCCGCTATACTGATGCCTCTACCCTGTGTCAGTCACTACACTGGTTGCCTATCCAGTACAGGATACAACATAAACTCATCACTCTACTACTAATAAAGCTCTCCACAACACTGCTCCTCCCTACATCTCCTCCCTCATCTCTGTCTACCACCCTACCCGCCTCTCCACTCTGCTGATGATATCAGGTTACACTCATCAATCATCCGAACCTCCCGCGCCCGTCTCCAAGACTTCACACGTGCGGCACCAGTTCTCTGGAACATGCTACCGCGGGCGATCAGGCACACTCAGAACTCTCATAGCTTTAAAAGGGCCCTGAGAACACATCTTCTCAGTCTGGCCTACCAGAATCCCTAATGCTAACACGACCCCCCTCCCCCCACACTCCCTAGCGCACTTAACTGTATATAGACGTACTGTTTGGGTGGCAGGTTCATCCGTATTCTACGTATAACAACCCCATATTTATGTCACATGGCTGGACCATTGTAAATCTAGCACTTCTTACCCTTCTTCTCTCCTGTACACCCTAATAGATTGTAAGCTCTTGCGAGCAGGGCCCTCTCACCTTGTGTCTCATCTGTAAGTAGCTTTTCATTGTTCAATGTATTTAATTTGTCTGTACCCACACCGTACAAATTGTAAAGTGCTGCGGAATATGTTGGCGCTATATAAATAAAGATTATTACTGTGGGACAGAACAGGTATAGTCAATGTCCAGTTCAACTAAAATGGTGGTTGAAAGACTCCTTTTCCCAGCACTTTTTAATCTGTGGGTCACACAGGTTTAATGGTCATACTGTGGTACAGAACAGGTATAGTCAATGTCCAGTTCAACTAAAATGGTGGTTGAAAGACTCCTTTTCCCAGCACTTTTTAATTTGTGGGTCAGACAGGTTTAATGGTCATACTGCGGTACAGGACAGATATAGTTAATGTCCAGCTCAACTAAAATGGTGGTTCAAAGACTCCTTTTCCCGGCACTTTTTAATCTGTGGGTCACACAGGTTTAATGGTCATACTGTGGTACAGAACAGGTATAGTCAATGTCCAGTTCAACTAAAATGGTGGTTCAAATCATACTGCCTTCTGGCACTTTTTAATTTGTGGGTCATGCAGGTTTAAGGGTCATGCTGTGGTGCAAGACAGGGATAGTGAATGGTCTGTGATTTTCTTTCTGTGGCTTTTATAAACTAAGTGTCTTGCCTAAGATGTAGCTCGTATCCATTTGACTGTTGTGGATGTTAATTCCAGCTTCTCCAGCCGTGTTTGGGTGTAAGAATGAAGGTGTTGTTCCTCTCCCATAGACTTTAATGGTCATCGGCGATAATCTATTATCGACTATCGGATATCTTATTGATAATTGCCGATATCGACTATTGACCCGATGACGATAGTCAACGTAATCGCTCATCACTAAAGAGCACCAGAGGGAGTTTTCTGGTTTCTGTGAGACCTTTATGGATCAGTCCTGGGAGCAGATGTCTGGTTTTGTGGCTGCTGGACATACATCCCAGGATCAGCCTGGTGAGTGTGCTGGGTCATGTCCTTTTGGTGCTGGGTCTAATTCCAGGGTTGCTGGGATGGGGGCGATTCTTGTTGGAAAGGACTCAAAGTGGGCCAGAGGTGGGGGCGGCAAGTTAGGGGTGTCCCCGCAGCAGGATGACGGGGTGGAGCTGCCCTCTAGTGGATGTAATCAGGTGGTTACGGAGAAGCTTTAGGTGGTGTGACACCTCACATGCCTTCGGCCGCCATCTTGGACCGGCCCCAGGATTCTTCACTCACGGGATCGCCGCTTTGGTAAGCGAGTGGCACACAATCAAGGTTTCTTTATGGCTTCAGCCTGTTTTATTGTTCAGGCATAGCAAACAAAACATAAATCATAAACAGAAAACCTCAGGCCGTCTGGCCACTGACTAAACACGTTGAGTAGAAAACCCTCTCTAACATGACCTGGACCTACTGTCCAGCGTCACAAACAGCAACTCATAACTCACCCAGTCCCCTACTGGGTTCCAGCTTTTCCTAAGCCTCTGGGGGCAAGAGCCCTTCTCCTCAGCTCCTCTGCTGCACTGACAGCAGACCACGCCCCCCGAACACCTGAAGAGACAGGCTTTTTATAGGCCTAGTAAATCCTGGAACTGGAACCGAACCTGGCCTGGAACGTGGGGACGGCCTCCCACCCAACACTGTGACCGTCCCAGGAAAAGCAACCCATCACAAGCCGCATAGCAGCCATACTAGTTACACATGTCAGTAACCTATGGTTACTGACGCCAAATGTTTGCCTTCCCCCACTGACTCCAGGATGTCGGTGGCACGTCGGCAGCAGATCTCCTGCTGTACGCCACCTCGTGGCAGAATCCTGCGACCGTCTGAGGTCATTCTGCCACATATCCCCCCCGTTTGATAAAGGCCGCAGGTCTTTCTCACCTTGCACAATTTTCCCTCCGGGGTCAAAACACTTTCACAGTGGAGCCATCTCACACCATTCCTGTGAATCTTCATCTGTCAGGGGCGACACCACGTTTTCCCTTGGGGACCCTTCCATCGTCTTTTTGTGACCGACTTGTAGCTCTGGGTCTAAACCACACCATAAGAGCCAGACCTCCCCAACACAATGACACAGATCCCCATTTACCAACTCCTGACCTGTGATGTCAGTTACACTTACTAAAGGTGACCCAAACCATACATGCCCTGTAATAAAGATGTCACCACCTTCAGCATGCAAGCTAACATTGCAAAGGTCTCCATTGACAACCTCTAGGAAAGCTCCGTCATATATATTGCCAGGTACTTCAATAATGTCTGAGGACTCCTTCATCCTCACCTGCATCTCACTATAGTTTAAGCACACATTCTCCTCTGCTGTGTCTAGCAACTCACTAAACACATCACACTGGTGAGATACTTCCTCAGTATCTCCTGTACCCATCATCCTGGTAGAACTCTTAGCGTCCGTCAGGACTATTCCTGGGTCCGGCCCGCTATTAAATGCACCCAACCCACCAGAGTCAACTCCAGAACCCTGTATACTGTCTACGGACTTCTCTATTACTTGGGTATCGGTGCTAGCACCAAACATCTGAGAGGTGTTCACCATCTCAGAAAGTTTACAGTGAACATACTCAGTAACATCATCCACCTCACCACTTATGTCAGGATTTAGCTGCTCAGACGGGGCAGGCAGAGCATGTCTCTTAGAACACTGTTCAGACATTACTGCAGTAACATATGGAGACTTTCCCCCAAAACCTCCTGTAGCTATCCCCAAGGGGGAAAAACTCTCTTATACCTGCCAGTTATTCGGGGGTGCTGTTGAAAACCCCACACCACAGGACTCTTTCCCAGGCGGGAGGCATGTCGGGGCCCTCCATTTTGCACCCCCTGGTGAAGAGATACTTTTGGGATTGATGACAGTCTCAAAACCCCATGCATAAATGCACGGGGGTCGCGGGCCCCCTTGCCCCCCGCGACCACACCCCCGCTCGCTGGGGGTCGGGCGGCGGCGCGGCGGCCCGCGACCACCCCTGCTCCCTGGGCGCCGCCTTTTTAACCTGGCCGCGCTCCAGTGTACGCCGTCCTGCCTGTCCCGGCCCGTCGCGCGCGTGCCGCCCTTAAGGCGCGCGGCGCCGGCTTTTTAAAATTTTTAAGGGGCCAGTGTCCCGATAATTGGTTATTGTCGGGCCTGGGCCTTTTTAAGGTTCCCCCCCCATATTTCCCTCCCATCTTTTTGGTGTTTTTCGTTTTTAGGAGATTGGAGTTCAGTCTTGATTACCCTGTACCAGTCCGTTTGCTTACGTTTCCTGACCTTGCCTTTTTGCCCCCTGCCCTGACCGTCTCCCCGTCTCGGGACTACGAACCTCTGCTGCCTCCCCGCCTTTTGCCTGTCCCCGACTACCCTCCGGTTTTACTTTTTTTCCACGCTGAAAACCCGCCGCCACGCAAAAAGTCAGTAGGGTAACGACCTGGTAGCCTCACGGCAGAAAGTCCACCCCGCTTTGCGGCGGGCTCTGGTGAAAACCGGGGGGCTATTAGACTCCTTTCCCTCGGGTTGTATCATCGTTGCGTTGGCCCAGCGGATTTCCACTCTCCTTACATTACAGACTGGCCAGGTTTTCCCCCGGGGATTTTCCCCATCTCGGGAAACATCAAAAGGCTGTCCCCCACAGGTCAAACGCATCGACCGCTTCCCGGCCATGATGCGAACCTGGCGACTCGTCTGCCTCCATCGGCTCCCGCCTCTGCACCGCACCGTTGTCCCGGCATCCATTGTTTTTTACCTGTTCGGTTTCGGACGTTCTGCATTTCCACTCCCTCACGTACATGGAGCCCCCAAGAAGTCCCGAGGGTTCATCACCCATGCTCCATCCACCTCGAAATGATGGGGCCCCAAATTTTTCCCTACAAGCACCGGGGTGGCCTTAAAATCAGCCCTTGTCTGGGAAGCCTTGGTTGGCTAGCCTTATGGGATCGAGGGGATCCTTGACGGCGGACCCCAAAACTTTTCCCCCGGGGGGTTCCCACCGCTTCGGGGGAACCGGGCCCGAAAATTCTTGGGGCGGCCCGCCTTCCGGCTCTCGGGCGACCCAAGTGGGTCGTATTCGGTCAGTTTCGCACTCTCGCTTCGGACTGGACTGGAACAACGATCATTGGTGGCGACTTTTGGCAAGGCCCTCGGGGCGAATCAAGGAGGCTGGGGCCGCCGGGGTTTTTACCAACTGCCTTGGATGACCTCATCCATTTGGCCCCCAGTGGATATTCGCTTCGCCAAAGGCCAAAGCTCCGCCTCAACGGGAAACCCGTCCTCCACGCCCCCCCCCTGCTTGGCTCCCAGTTCCGCGTTCACCTCTTCCTCCTCCAAGGCCTCTAAAGAGGAACCATGCAGGTGGGAAGAGCCCCCCTGTCCGGGAGGAACGATCTCAGCGTCCCCTGAAGCAGCTCTGCTTCTTGTGGCGGTTTGGGCCCATTTCTTTTGGGCGTCCGGGGGCCCCCGGGAAACTTCCGCACCTGGGGTCGAGGAGGGGAAACCCCTAGGGTCAAAACGGCTCTCCCCGTCGACATCCCCGTACTATTGGGTTTCCCCGGGACAGCCCCCTTTCGGGCCACCCCCTTTATGACTCAGGATGGGCAGGAAACTTCTAACCAGAATTGTGACGGGTTTTCGCTCTGGGGTTGACTCCGTGCAGAAACCTATGTTCGTCTCCTCGGCAGGGCAAATCCTCAAGGACGCTATCCGCCTCCGTACGGCCCCCCCTCTTTTTGAAAATTTGGGGGGCTCTTACAAGGAGACGTTGAAAACTTAGTCCTCCCCGGGGCCCTCCTCGGAAATCTTCGGGGCCTCCCTTGGCTGCGGGGCCATACCCGTTTTTGGATTGGAGCAAGGTGAAGTCTGCTTTGGGGGTTCCGGTGTCTCTTCCGTTGCCTGTCTAAGCCGCAACTGCCCCTCAAGTCGTCTCCCGGGAAGTCTGCCAAACCTCCTCCAGGTCTACCTTCGCCTTCTGGACTTTGCCGATGTCTTTTGGGGAGAGCCAGGCTGAGACTTTCCCCCCACACCGGCCTTTTATTGTCCCTTTGACCTGCAACCTGGCTGTACTCCCCCCAGAGGCGGGTTTACCCTCCCCCGGGCCCGGAGACCAAAGGGCGATGTCCGAGTACGCAAGGAGAACCCCCGCAAAGGATTCATCTGTAAGTCCCTCTTTCCCGGCTGGAGCGGCTTCTTCTTCGGGGAGAAAAAGGACGGGTCCTCCGCCTGATCGACATCGGGGCTGAAAAAATTACCGAAAAAAAACCGCCCCCGTTGCCCTTAATTCCAATTTTTTGACCCCCTGGGGGGGGGGCAAAAATTTTTCTAAACGGATCAAACCGGGGCCTAAAAATTTTATCCGCTTGGGGAAGGCGACGAATGGAAAGGTTTTTTAATACAGGGGGAGGGCCATTTCGGTATTTGGTTACCCTTCGGTTTTGCAAACCCCCCGGGCTGTATTTCAGACTTTGTTAAGGGAATCTTTGGGACACTCTATGTCTGTGTAACTCTTTTGGACGATATTCCATCTTCCCCCCCTACTCGAACTCATCGCCACCATGCCCCCAGGTCCTCAGGGCTGCACTCATCAGTTTCTTTCCAAGCCCAAAAAAGTGCCTCTTTAACGGCCAGTTCCCCTTCTTGGGGTACTCGTCTCTGATGGGGGTCCCGGAGGGATCCCCCAAGTCCCCGGGGGTTGGTGGCCCCCAAACCCGGTGGGCCTTGGGGCCATTCAACGTTTTCGGGGGTTTTTGGAAATTTTTTATAGGAATTCTTTCCCCACTTCTCTACCTGGTGGCTCCCCTTGGGGGCCCTGACTGGGGAAGAATCCCAAAATCCAAAAATCCGGCCCCCCAGACCCCAAGAACCTTTCCCGGCTCAAAGCGGCATTGCTTCGGCCCCGGGTCCTGTCTCGTCCAGCCCTAACTGCCCGTTTTTTGGGAATGGATGCTTCGCTCGGGTGCAGGGGGTCCCCTGCAGAGTCCTCAGTGGTAAGCTACATACCTGGGGTTTTTTCTCCCCAAACATTTTTTCCTGCCGAGAAGAATATCCATTTGGGGAGTGAATTACTGGCCATTTTGCTGGCTTGGGAAAAATGGGTAAAATTTTGGAGGGGGCTGCCACCCTATTTAATTTTTACGACCAAAGAATCTCCTATTCTTTAGTGGCCCCGCGCCTGAATCCCGGGCAAGTAGGGGGTTTATATTCTTTGCCCGTTTTTCTTCCGGCTACATTTTCCGGCCTGCCGAAAAAAAACCCAGAGCTGTTCTCTATCCCGTTCCTCGGATACAGTGGGTCTCGAGCCTCCTCCCCAGCACATTGTCCCCCTGGAGCGACTGTCACGGCGCCCCCGTGGACCTCCAGCACCTACCCCCCGGGGAAGACGTATGTACGACCTGCCTTGCCCTTGAATCCTGAAGTGGGGACCTCTTCCATATGGCTGGGCAACCCAGGAGTGCATAGGTCGTTTAAATTTGTTCCCGATATTATGGTGGCCCCCCTTGTAGGGGAAAGAGGGATTTTGTTT
The DNA here is from genome assembly GCA_025379985.1 of Phyllomedusa bahiana. NCBI lineage: Eukaryota > Metazoa > Chordata > Amphibia > Anura > Hylidae > Phyllomedusa > Phyllomedusa bahiana. The sequence goes on from JAODAL010015540.1 coordinate 41,381, forward strand.
TGCCCGCCCTCCGGCCCCCCAATAAGGTTTTCCCCGCCTCAACCCCCCAGGTCTTTTAGCCGTCAGTGCAGAAAAACCCCGGACCCATGTAGCCAGGACTTATTCGGACTTACCCCCTTCGGGTAACACGGTCATCTGGGTTGTTTCCGACCCTTTTTTTTCCAAAAAAGGCCCACTTTATCCCACTCCCGGGTTACCCCCTGCCCCCCAAATGGCCCAACATTTTTTTTTGTCCCGTTTTCCGTCGCCGGTCTCCTTTACATATTGTCTTAAGGGGTCCAATTTTTTGCTAAATTTTGGGGGGCTTTTTGTGGTCAATTTAGGTCCGTTAGACTTCTCTTCCCCATCCAAACCCCCATTAAAGGGGCATTTTGGGGGGTCAACAGGGGTTGGGCACCATCCTAGGCATTTGGTCCGCCCGTCGGAAATGGTTTGGGCCTTCCTTGGGGGGAGTTTTTAAACTTTTGACGGGGGTCCGGGGGGCCCCCCCTTTTTTGTCGGGGGGTTTTGGGCACATCCCCCCCACCCTCCCCCTTTCTCCCTGTTTGTCCCGGGTGGTGCCCAAGTAAGGGACATCAAGGCTTTATGGGCTCACACGACAGGGCCCCCGTTACGGGCTTCGCCCGCACTAAAAATCCAGGCGCAGATACCTTGGACCCCCCCATTGAGCCAGGCGATAAGGGTTTGGTATCCAGCAATTAAAATTTTTTTAGGGGGCCGTACAAGTTAGGTCCTAAATATGTGGGTCCCCTTTTAGGTACTGAAAGTAAAACCCCGGGGGAAAAGCCCGCCTCCTTACCTGGCCCTCCCGAACCCTTCCCGTCTCTCTCCCAAGCCCGGTGGTGTGAATCGTTCTCCATGGACCTTTCGCCTTCTCCGGTGGGCCAAATCGAAACACTTTTTAGGTCAAGGAGGGTTGGAAAAAGGGCATGAGGGGGAACGGGTTTTTCTTTAGACTGGAAGGGGGTTTTGGGCCCCAGGAGGGCTGGGAACCAAGCCAATGTTCCTGACCTCCTCTCTGGTTTCTAAAAAAAGAGGGGAGACCCCTTTGGGGGGGGGGGGATGTCCCCGGGGTCGGGCTCCGCGCCCCCCGGACCAACCCCCCCGCAGGGGGTTTGGGGCGGCGGCTGCGGGGCCCGCGACCACCCCTCTGCTGCCTCGGCGCCCCCTCTTACCGGCCCCGGCTCCGTGTACGCCGTGCCTGCCTGTCCCGGGCCGTCGCGCGCGTGGCCGGCTTAAGGCGGGGCGCGCCGGTTCTCTAAATTTAAAGGGCCAGTGTCCGATAATTGGTTTTTGTCGGGCGTGGCCTATTTAAAAGGTACCCCCAGTACTTCCTGCCGCTGTTGGTGTGTTTTCCGTGTGTTTAGAGGTATTGGAGTTTCAGTCTTGATTACCCGTGTACCCGTCCCGCTTCTTACGTTTCCCGACCTTGCCTGTTTGCCGCCTCCCTGACCGTCTGCCCGTCCTGACTGAACCCCCTGCTGCCTGCCCTGACCTTTTGCCTGTCCCCACACGCCTCCCGGGTTACGTTTTTTGTACCACGCTGTACCCCGGCCCCCCATCGCAAATTCCCCGTCAGGGTAACGACCTGGTGCCTCACGCCGCAGCAAGTCCTCCCGCTTTGCGGCGGGCTCTGGGGAAAACCGGGGCCTACTTGACTCCGTTCCCTGGCGTGGCTTAGCTATATCGCTTGGTTGGCCCGGGACCACTCCTCCGTTACAATAAATAAGTGGAACAGTTTACCGGTATGCGGCTGGGTGCAGTCTGGACCTCTCCGTGACTGTCCATTCAGCCTTGGGGATCCACCACCTGGAATCCCGGGTTGGGGGTTTTAACCTTCCCGGGTTCCCCCCTAGAGGGCAGTCAGGGGCCACATTTTGCTGCTCTTTTGGGACCTCCAAAACGGCTCCCTCTGTGGGTGTTGATAGCAGGCTCCTGCTGCGAAATGGTTTGCCTTGGTAACGGCAGCATCCATCTTTTTTGCACTCCACCTGTTCCAAATTTTTAAACCCCCTTGGTAAGGAATCCCAAACCCTTTTAGAAGCTGGACTTTCCTTTTCCTTTTAGTAGTCCTGGGGGGGGCCCTCGGCAAACGGCTCCCCCTTTGGTTCCACATCCTTTTGTGCCTTTACCATCTCAGTAACCCCAGGCTTGCCGGAATCTTTGCCTTTAGCTTGGGGTAGTCTATGGCTTCATGCGGGGGCACATCACAGTAGAACCTCTGCATTTTTCCAGTGAGAAATGGCCCCAGGACATCTGCCCACTGCTCGGCTGGCAGTCTTTCATGGACAGCAACCCGCTCAAAGTCTGCAAGGAACGCCACCACATCATCCCCTGTAGCCATCTTCCTCATGGCCTTTCTCACTGACATCCGGGCTCTCAGGTCATCCTCTGCAGTCTTCTTGACGCTGACAGCTTCAGTTAACCTGGCCACCTGTTGAGCCAACAACCTGTTCATGTCCTGTAAGGCCTCTGTGTGAGCACGCATAGATGCAACATAGGTGCTGGCTTGCTGTTTAGCCATCGTTTGCACCATCTGGACATTTGCCTGCTTGAGGCAGTTTATAAGCTCCTCCATGGTGAAAAATCTTCAGCACAGGTAACAGTCTCTTCAGACTCTCTTATTCCCCGCACCAACAGTCAGGCCTCCAGCCTTTTAATTTCCGCTGCAGGAGTCCTTTGTACTTTTAACTGTGCCAGTTCTTGTGCCAATTATGCCCTTCGCATACCTCCACCATATGTGACACCTCACATGCCTTCGGCCGCCATCTTGGTCCTTCACTCATGGGATCGCCGCTTTGGTAAGCGAGTGGCACACAGACAAGGTTTCTTTATGGCTTCAGCCTGTTTTATTGTTCAGGCATAGCAAACAAAACATAAATCATAAACAGAAAATCTCAGGCCGTCTGGCCACTGACTAAACACGTTGAGTAGAAAACCCTCTCTAACATCACCTGGACCTACTGTCCAGCGTCACAAACAGCAACTCATAAATCATCCAGTCCCCTACTGGGTTCCAGCTTTTCCTAAGCCTCGGGGGGGCAAGAGCCCTTCTCCTCAGCTCCTCTGCTGCACTGCCAGCTAGCAGACCACGTCCCCCGATCACCTGAAGAGACAGGCTTTTTATAGGCCTGGTAAATCCTGGAACTGGAACCGAACCCGGTCTGGAACGTGGGGACGGCCTCCCACCCAACACTGTGACCGTCCTGGGAAAAGCAACCCATCACAATCCGCATAGCAGCCATACTAGTTACACATGTCAGTAACCTATGGTTACTGACGCCAAATGGTTGCCTTCCTCCTCCGAATCCAGGATTTCGGTGGCACGTCTGCAGCAGATCTCCTGCTGTACGCCCCCTAGTGGCAGAATCCTGCGACCGTCTGAGGTCGTTCTGCCACAGTGGCTATACTAATACAGGTGTCAAGGAGGTGGTATGTTCGGGGGGAGGGGGGGTGGTTTGGAAGAGGCTGTGATAGCGGTGGATAGGGGGAATGAGAATGATGATGTGCATGTGACAAAAGAGGAAGTTTCTGTGCGTTTCAAGGGCCCTTTTGGAGGCTCACTTAAATCAAGAGGGAAAATAGAGGGTGCCCATAGCTGATCCCGCTGCTTAAAGGGTAGGAAAGTGGGTTGACCCTCAACAGAACAGGGGTGATGCCAGTGAAGGTGAACCCGATACTCCCCTTCCTTGGGAGGTACCCAGATAGAAATGTGCCATTACTGCTTTGTGAGAAGTTTACTACTAGTTATAATATCTCATGCTCTGGAATGGCGTTGGGGCGGGGGATTGTAATTTGGCATCAGCGTATTCGCGTCCTTTAATTGGTTCTGAAAAACTTTATAAGGAGGTGTTGATGGATAGAGGACCCTTTCGAATCTTTCCCCATTGTCCCATTTGATAGTTTCTCTGTTGGGTCTAATGCCTTAAAAGGAACCTGGCAAGCATTACCTTTGTTATGATTTGTCATAGCCAAATGGGTGATGGCATTAACCCTGAAGCATGAAGACCAATATATAGTCTGTCTTTCATTTGTTGCTAGTGCACCTGGAAAGTCTTCATTGATTGGGTATTTTTTGGCAAGGCCAGCATTAAGTGGATTGCTGTTTGCTTATGAAATGTTTGATTTTATGTGCATACTTTCAGTTTGTGGTGAAGCAGTGGTGCTTTATTACTTGGCCATTTTTTTGTTTTTGAGTTCATAAGCAACCTGTGCTGGTTCAGTTTTGCTACACATGATGGAATCGATGGCAGGTAATTTCAGTATTTTGTTAGCTCCAGATAAGACATAAGGCCCAGTGATGGTGGTATAATTTTTAGTGTTTATCATGGACAAGGAGTGGATGAATTGTAGGATTCCAGATAATAAGTTGGAGGAAGGACTTAAGACTTTGGTTTCATATGTGTTGCATTTATAAAAAGTTTCAACTCAGGCAGGTTTAAGGGATATTTAAATTTCATGTGTAGGATCATGCCTATGGGACAGGTGTTTTGCAGACATTTAACAATTTCAACCATTGGGGTCTTGGTACTTCACATTTTTGCTACCTCTCATGGAAGGTTTGGGAGGATCTTGGTTTGAGGGTATAGTTTCTGGTTTCTCATAACTGGCGTTCAGTTTAGATGGATTTGGTGGTCAACAGTGTGGACCTCGAACTGTACACGGATGTTTTAGAATGTCAAAGTTATGGGGCCTTTTTCCGGAGACAGTGATTTGCAGATCCTTAGCTGGATGTCTGGCAGGAGGCAGAGTTGTTGTCCAAACTTGGCTCTCCTTGAGCCCTTTCCTACCTTGCTGTTGACAGAAGTTTGGTTGAAGTGTTTGAGGGATTAGCATTCATTTTCATTGTAATAATCTGGGGGTAGTTCAGGTAGTCAATAGCCTGTCAGCTATTCCCGCTGACCTTAGTGCGTTGTCACCTGTGCCAGTTAAAGACTGACCAGGAGGTGTCAAGATGATTAAATCAGGTGTGGAATCTATCTTTGTTCCACTCCTTATACAATTAAATGCCTCCTCCGAATTATATTATTGTTATTGCTGCCGGCAGCCAGAGCTCGAGAAACATGACCTACACCTTCCGTTTCGGACATGAAATCTGAAGTTTAATCACAGTAAATTACGTTCCAATAGAACTTTTTAATCACATGACTATTTTATCACTACTTGATTGGTTAATTGGTGGTTGCTAAGAGACAAGTTACAATTTGCATGTACGTATGAAGCATTAGGATTGAAATTCCAAACGTCTCCTCTGTTTTATTGGGGGAGGAGGAACCCTTGACTTTTTGCTTTTGCAGACAATGCATCTGTCTCAAGGAAAGCTGTGTTAAAAGATTCTAAAAATAACGGCAGACAAAAGCAATTAGAATTTAATACTAACTCAATTTTAAAAGATATGATTATAGAACTGATTTAAGTTTTTTTTTCCTTCTTTCTCTAAATCATAACTTGACAGTCCCCCTAAAAAACTTTAAAAATTTCTGTTCGTTTTCCGCTTCCCCCCTGCACTAGGAAAGGTGGTGAGAGGGGCCCTTTCCGGTCCCTATGACTTTTAAACTAGCTAATTCGGGGTCCCTCCTGAGGGTGTTGGTAAAGATTATCGAGCTATCCCCGGCCCTGACAGCTGCTGGTACAAAACGCAAGCCGTCCAAAGGCAGGAGGGAAAAGAGCTAAACAAAATTCTAGGGCCTAGGAAACAAGAAGGTCACCCCTAAAAAGCCCCACACCCTTGCTTTCACAATCCCCTTTGTGGGTGCTTTTTTTGCCTGTTGGTCAATTGTAGCTCCCCCGTGAACTATTGTTCTCATTGGGGAACACTGGTTATGGAATTCTCTTCCATGCTGGTGAAACCACCCCTCCTCCAAGAAAGCGACACAGGTACCACCTGATCTATCCCTTTTTTGACAACAGTTTCCTGATGCAAGGAATGACCCCATCAAAACAGTATTAGGACTAAGAACCTACACCCAATACCAATTCCTGCTTGGGTAACCATTTCTCCCCACCCACTCACCAGGAAAAATACTGACCCCAGGACCCTTAACTCCCGAGTTCCTTTTTAATTCCTGAGAAAGATCACCCAAATTTTATTTAATGGCTAGGTCCCCTTCCCATTTGGTCCTTTATTGTGGGTATGTACGTACACACACATATGGTCATCCTGCAAAACTCCCCCCTTCTCGTTCTTCCCAGTGGAAAAGGGTTTTGGTGATCTGGGTCTCTAGTTCTCCCATTTGGGGGAGTCTACCATGTCATTAATGTTAAAATTGGTGAGGTAATTCCCCTCACCACCACCAAAAGCCCCGGACATCCCCTCATTGTTGAACGGGATTGTCTAAGTTAAAGCAATTGGGTTTTCTCTTCCCTTTCTACACGGGTTTAAAACAAAAGTCATTTAGCAATTTAAAGCTCTACCATTTTGTCTTTTTTTCCCCAGTGCAGTTTAGGTCTATTTCCCCAGTCTTTTTCCGTTTTTTCCACCCTACGTCCCGGGAATCACCTTAAAAACCCCCAAAAAGTTACTGCACACATAGTATTGTGTACCCATCTGGCACAAGTAAATCAGTAGATTTTTGTGTATCTTGTCGGTTCAGAGGGGCTATATGGGTTTAGTGACCCGCATTGGGGCAAATATCGAAAAAACTAAAATTTTAAAAAGGTTGCTACTTGAGTATGGATGGTTTACCAAAAACTGATCAACCCTTTTCGTTTGGTGATTGCTACCTCTTGTTTCCTAACACACCCAGACAAATACGATGGGGAAAAAGATAAAGGAGTGATTCATGATGACCTTGGCCCAGCATTTATGCAATGCGAAGCGTGCCCCCCGGGGTCTTTCCTTCAAGTTTCACTGAGGTTGGGGACTCCAGGGGTACTTGGTATGGTCAAAATTTGGGCCCAGGGCTCTGACGTTTTGCACCCCCACAAATTTACCAGGATGTACTTTGATCAGACTTGGATCTGGAATGGAGGAGAACACTATGGCTGGATTTTTTTCAATTTATTACACAGATTTATACTTAAAATTTTCAAGGCTATCGTTCCCTGCACTCAACTGCTGTGTGGAAACCTCCCTTTAAACTGGGTGGGCCTAGAATATATCCCTAGGGTGAGCCCGGGGTTTTTGACGAATAAGTGTAAAAGGGTAGGCTCGGGGCCCCGGGAAGAGATTTTTTTATTTGCTAGCTTTTTAGAATTTTGTTCTTCAGAGTGGGGTTCATTTTTTCCCCACTTTTTCTGTGAATTCGGGGGGGGGGGTGTGCAGGCCCGGGGGCAGCTCCTATTAGTTTCCAAATGTCTCTGGTTACTTTCTGTAGTGAAGGCAGGTCCTTGGTCAGATTTAATAACCCCGGGTCCCAAATCTGCAAAATCAACTCTTAATAGTTTCTTCACCGTGATTCTGGCAACATGTTTGGGAATGGGAAGACTTCAGGGCCTCTAAAAACATATCCCCACACTAGAAAAAATTGTATTTTCCCCTCTTGGGTAATTTAATGTGTTCAGTCTCGATCCCCTGGGGAGGTTTTAGTGTTTGCCAAATGCTTCCTTTGTGTTGGCATCAGTCCCCCTGGGTTACAAGTATTGCATATTTTAAACTTTTAACATGGCTAATTTACGTGGGAAATGAAAATTCTTGGTGCTAGGTATATCTTGTTGATTGAAAAATCATCTGGTTTTTATTGTGGGTAGTATAGGAGCCCCCTTTTACACGCGGGGAATAATGCCCTGGTAAACCAAAGCTATTGTCTTTCCTCTAATCCATTTGGTGATCTCTGCGCCCCAATTCCCCCCAAAACTTTCCCTTTTCCCTTTTGGGTTTTTTTCGAGTTGTTTTGACATTGTTCTAACAAGTTAAACCTGGATTCAATGTCTTGTCCTTGGTTCTTCTTTCTTGTTCCCTCATTCTTTTTTTTTCTTTTTCTCCCTTCTTCTTTCTTCTTTCTTCTCACTTTCTTCTTTCCTTCTTTTTTCACTTTCTTCTTTCCTTCTTTCTTCTTCTCACCTTCTGATTCTTTCTTCTCACCTTCTTCTTTCCTTCTTTCTTGTTCTCACCTTCTTCTTTCCTTCTTTCTTCTTCTCACCTTCTGATTCTTTCTTCTCACCTTCTTCTTTCCTTCTTTCTTCTCACTTTCTTCTTTCCTTCTTTGTTCTTCTCACTTTCTTCTTTCCTTCTTTCTTTTTTCACCTTTCTTCTTTCTTCTCACCCCTTCTCATTCTTTTTTTCACTTTCCCTTCTTTTTTCCTGCCTGGGTCAGCACGTATCACCCCGCCTGCTTCCTCTCGAATCTCTTGGGAAGAGAGTTGGGCCTTTGCCCCCCCCCGCCAAATCTGTCTTAGGGCCTTCTATTCCACTTTCTCCCATTCTTACTGGGTTTGCTTTTAAAAGGCCACTTGAGTGGCAATTTGGGGAAACATGCTCAGAGTTGAATGGTTCTTGATTCTTGATGGGAAACCTCGCAGGGCCCCCTTAGGCCAGAGTCGGTGTAAAATTTTCGGTCTTTTTCTTCGGCGAGTTTAACAAGCTTCCGTTACACCCCGGGAGTTCACCTTCTTGGGCTGGCATTTTTCAAAGGGGTAAAAAATGCACCCTTCAGGGTTTTTTGCAAGGTAAAAACCAGAAAAACCCTTTAGGGAATCGCCTTGATCGTCTGCATTTTGGTCCATCTGTAAAGACGAAATAGCCCTTGGGTCTTAAAATTTTGAATTTTAAAAGCAGTGGGGAAGATGGGAGGTTTCAGCCCCAAATTTGGTTAAAGGGACAGTCAGGGAAGAGGTTCACCCCCCGGTGCAGTCTGGTTTTTCACCCTTTTAAAGACTGATCTTCATCTTCCCCCCTTAAAGGAGAGGAAGCAGAGTGGCGGGTTGAGGTAGTTTTCAACTCTTCAAAATTTACATTTTTTAGGCATCAGTAATGGGGGAATTTTATACGGAGAAAAACCCCTGTTTACTGAGATGAGGGTTTCTGCGACTGTTTTTAGGATCCCTTGTGATCCTGAGGAGCCAAAACATTGAAACCGGGTGGCCCTAAAAAGATTTTTCGGGTTTTTTAAAAAAAACTTGTGCACAATGATAGCCTTTAGGCCCAAATAAAGGGGCAGTCCGTGCAACGGATTTTAACTTGCAAGAATAGTTTTCCACGAAGTCTCAAAAATCTCCAAGTTTTTTGTGTCAAAAACTTCTGGATCTTTTGGGCCCTAGTCCCCCCCAAAAAAGGAGGAAGTTGAAAGTTTTTGAGTAGTCCGAGATTCCCCGAGCTTTGGGGCCTTTGTTAAAGTTTTTTTTTTTTTTTTTTTCTCTTCTTTTTCTAGGATTTGAAAAAAAAATCAAGTTTTAAAAGTTCATTTGGTTAAAAAAATTTTTTTGAAAGAATCGTAATTTAAAAAAAAATTGCATAAGTGCGGCATTTGGGTATCCTTTACGACAGAAAATGAGAGGCCCCCAGAAATTTCCCTTTTAGTTTTTTTAGATTGTTCGGTGAAGGAAAAAGAGCTTTACAGCTTTTTTTCCCCATCACGGTGGGGTTTTGGGACCCTGTGATATGCAAAAGTCCGAGGAATACAAATTTTTAAATACCATTTTGGAAATTTGGGCTTTTGAACTTTGGGAGTTTATTGATTTCAAATGTTGAAGAAAACTCAAAGACTTTAATTTTACAATTGGAAAAAACGGGGCAAAAAAAGGAAAAATTTTTATACAGTCCTGAGGGGTTTGAGCGACTGGTTGGGGGAGTTCTGTGCCCCTTTGAAGCATCCTCGTCCAGGGGGGTTTTTAGTACCACGATAAATGAAAGCAAAAAGGGTTGACAGTCCTTGTGTAGTGGGAAAACTGAAGAAAAAATTGCAGAAACCTTAGAAATTTAAGTTGGGAAAACTTTAAAAGGTACCCTTGGGTGAGGAGAACATGAGCTTTGGGGACCACAGGGGTTTTTATAATCCATGACACAAAAGAATGGTTAAATTTTGGGGGTTCACCGGGATTAAATTTTTTGTGAACCCGGGAACCGGATGTTTTTGCAGGAAGGGAAAAGCAGGGATTTTGGGACCTCATTATCCAGGAATTTTAAGGGGTTCGGTGGAATTTACCCGGAAACCCAAAGCAAGCGAGAAGTTAAAACCCCTGCCAGGGAAGGAAACTAAGTACCCCCCGTTTTCACCAAGAGCCCGCCGGGCATAGCGGGGTTGGACTTGCTGCGAGTACATGCAGGCCTACCAAGGATCCGCTTACCTGCTGACGTGGGACTTGCTCTGCCCGGTGCGGGCCGGGGTATTGGCGTGGTACAAAATCGGTAATCAAGGCGTAGGTCGGGGACAGGAGAAGGTCAGGGCAGGCGGCAGATGGTTTGTCGGTCAGAACAGCGCGCAGACCGGTCAGGGCAGCGCACGGGCTAAATTCAGGCTAAGGTCAGGAAAGTAGCAAAGCGGACATGGTACACTGGTATAATCTGAATACGGTCACTAAAGACACACTAGATCACTAAGGACACCAACGATCTGGCACTGAGCGATCGGGGGCGTAACCCTTTTATCATGATCTGTGTGCCCGGCGCACTAAGCCAATTTACCTTTAAATCTAGCACCAGCTGTCGGGCGACGCTGCTACATAGGGGCGCGCATAGTGTGCACGACCACGCGCCGTGACGGAGAGGCTCTCACGGACGAATAGCAAGCCCCCCCCCCCCCGGCCCACTCCCCCCCCCCCCCCCCCCCCCCGAAGCCGCTGGACCTGAGGTAAGCTCGCCTAGGCCCGAGCGGTGAGGACGGGACCGCGAGGTGCCCGCGAAATGACGCGATGAGTCCCTTCAGCAGGCCAGGGAACTGGCCGCAGGGAGCCAAGCGTGCCGTGACACCCGCTCGCGCCGCCTCTCCGCCACAGTACCCCACCCACCCCCTTAGGGTCTTCCCACCTCCTTTTTTTTGATTAAACCAGAAAGGAGATGAGGTGACAGGTTGCCTTCAGGAATTCCCACGAATGCTCCTCTGGCACGAAGACCCTTTCCTGTCGATGAGAAAGAACCGCTTCCCCTCACTGTCTCTGCGGCCAGGACCTCGTCTTGACCCTCAAACCGATTGTTATCAGAGTTGGCCACAGGAGGAGGGAAGAACAGAATCCACTGTGGAGAAGCGACTTCAGCACATGACAGACTTGAGGAGGCGAAGACATGGAAAGGCGTTCGGGACACCCAGAGTGGAGGCAAGCGGAGCTATGTAGGAAGACCCGGGGTTAATGCTGACTGAAAGCTACACCACACATGTAGGGCCCACAAATACTTTAGGAGCCCCAACTCTGTCAGCTTGAGGTACCTGAAACCGCGCCGATGTATCTAGTCGGATCCAATAGCACAAAACCCTATACCTGGCTTAAATACAGGGGGAGGTCTCCGATACCTATCGGCCTGAAACTTTCAATCTTATGCGTGGGAGCCCGAAGAAGAGCCTGCGCGCAGTGACCTGCCAGATTGATCTCTTTTGAGAATGTCTCGTACTTGGGCGCATCTCATGGCCAGGATAACAGTGGACACCGATATATACGCGTGCAGGGAGAGAGAGGCGGGCAAGGGGATAGATCTAACCTACCAAACACAAGTACCTCAAAACGGGAGCCCGCGCTCCAGCGGACTCTGAGATGTCTAGCGAATTATATGAAATATTCGCCCAGGGGTGATAGGTCACGCATCCTCGTTATCCCTGGAACCCGGGACGGGACACAAAATGCCCGCTAAGTCATAGGTGCCCTAAGGACTTCGGTTGACCCTCTCCACTGCCGTTGGTCCTTGTAGGTTCGGTACCGCAGAAGCAAAACTCGTCCAGCAGATCCCTCTGCGTATCACGGCCACCAGAGCAAGCTCCGCTCTATGAATTTCGCACGACTACCATTACTGGGACTCCCCTATCAGACAGACATGATGTGCAAAGGGAGCCTGTGTAAGCGAAATATGATGTGGTGGAAAAGAGCTGGGCTAGCTTTTGGGGGTGCGAGGCGATAACCCGGGAAGGGGCACAAAAATAGCCATTTTAGAAAATCTGTCAACCACCACCAAATGACCGTGTTTCTGGATGAGGGGTCCGTGTAGCGTCATGTGAACAAAAGACATAAAGCATTATGCGGACCAAGGTTTCTCTGGCTCCCGGGTATAGAGGCTGGAGAAGACTACTCCGCTGGGTACTTGAGGCGACCCGGAAGGACTTTGTTACCGAGCATCAGGCGAGAGGTTATACACGGTCTAAGACAAAGTCTCTATAATGTTTCTTGAGTGAGATGGGGGCCAGTCCAATAGTATCTCGAGAGATGAGTGTTGAGAGTGCGGATCTGGCTCGAATCCTGGATGGCCAGCTGTTTGAGAAGAATGTCCCATGATTATAGGTTTCGATGGACCGTCCTAAGCAGGACGGAACATTGGTCTTCTACTGAGTAGGTAACTGTTGAAGGTTCTATGGTCGCACGAGACTCGCAAAGAAAGCCGTTTCCCGGAGGAAATATAGTCGCGACTGCAGGGGTGCTCCACAGCCAGTGACAGTGTCGGAGGATTTTGATAGCTGAGCGTCAGCTCCTACTTGACTTTTTTGTCTCATGCCGGTCGGGAAGTGTTAGGGAGGAAATCAAAACGGCGAAGAGAAAAGCGACTCAGCTGGCGTGACAGCGTGGATTGCCTGATTCCGTATAGTGAGCAGATTAGCTCAGATAATAAAAGAAGATCTTATGAAGTCGAAGTGAGGTGTTCACGCTATGGGATGATGAGCCCCACAGTCCAGTAGATGTGACGCCTCCTTCTTCTAGGGCCTATACTTTATTATTGCACAGAAGAAGATTCTTCGATCACGATAGTGTGTATTTGATGCGGCCATTTGATGGTTCTGGAGGTTGAAGCCTCCGTCAGCAATTAACGAGGTGGGTTTCTGATGCTGTTCGGAATCAGGCTCACAACTGAGGAGGTGTAGATACGACTTTGTCACCGCTCTTAGGGCAGACCTGTGGGGAAGGTATGTGGTTTATTGTTCCCTTACCCTGTTCCAAATACCTTATTTACCTAACCGATACTTTAAATTCCTCATAGCAGTGGATCACATAACCACCTATAGTTAGACTTACTACAAGTAATGAGTTGTTCAAGAATAATAATCCCTTCATTAAGATTCCAAAGTCTGCTCCTATGTAAGATGGTAACAAATCATACTAAAACAAAGGAACGATAAGTCATAAATATAAGATTACAAAAAGGAAAAACTGCTTTTCTTATGCAAGGATTCCATAACAATCACCAGATTCTTCATTTCTCTTAAAGCCTATACTAAAAGACTCAATTCAATCATAGGTGGTGCACGGGTAAAACTTTCCATATCTCACCAGGCGTACAGATCAATGTCTCTCAAAAAATAGAACACCCAAACCATTTTAAAAAAATTCCGAATATATAGTTGAATCTGATCATTACATTTGTTGGTCACATGTACAAGTCCAGAATAACATGTAAAACTTTATTCCATCATATATATGCTCACTGTTATACCACAGTAATTCAGGGGTTTTATAGTTATCTAAACTGTGTTTAACGCGTGCTCAGTTTAAACACATTTGAAATTGTAGCCTTCTTAGTGTTGTAATCTGGGCGTTATGGAATACATTAACTCAGTATTAGCAATCCAACTGTAAACGCTGGACTTCGGATGGATAAGGTATAGTAAACCCGCAGGCTAGGATAACTAAGTGTCAATGTTACCCATCCCAATGTCTTTAATTTGTTAATAAACAACATAAATGTGGTTCCATAAACAAAGAGAACTCGAAGCTATAACAAGTTTTAACACCAGGACAATGAGTAGGATCGGATTAAGGCATTGTACTGTTTCTGCTAATTGTCAATGGTATAATGGTAACAAAATGCGCACTCCTCCAGTGGGCCACTACCCTTAAAAAACGCTAGATTATATATCAATCCCATTATGAATTCAAAATCATAATACCTAATGTGCTGAAAACAAAAACATTAGTCACCCTGATCGAGCCCATGTGGTTATGTGATGTTGGACAAATCAGTTTGTTAAGAAAAAAATAGATAAATCTTGAGCGTTACAAATCTTGTCTTATCATATCATATAAGAGATATAGAAAGGCCGGCTATTCCATAATGGCAATAGCAATACAAGAGCCTTTGCACGCGTGAAGCTAAAATCTCACACCGAAACGAATCTAACATCTAAAACTGAGACCGCGAATTGTACACTATGGGGGACAAAACTTAATGACTACTCTTCATCCTAAATACTAAGACTACTGACAGACACTAAGTGGCCCATGCCCGTAGGCTTGAATGGGATAGATGTTGAATATATTAGATCAAAAAAGCCGATGTGGTGATCATGACGTGTCTAGATTTCCTGATAGATTTGTACATGTAATTATTACCTTGTGACCATTCATTCATTTCCCTCAATGTCTCTAAAACACTCAGGGATGTAGATTGGGAGCATCCACTCATATCATCATAGGCAGGTAGCTAATACCGTCATTACAGTAATTTATTCAAATTTAATTTATATGGTTGCTTGTTGCATGCTGATGTTATTTGATAAGTATCACTCTGTGTAGTTGGTTTAGAAGGTTTGTGGGTGTATTGAGTTTCTATTCCGCATTCTAGAGGTAATTTAGTTTTTAGCTTAGAAACATAGAGTTTTTGGCGAATTGGTATCACTGAAGTAAAGACAATAATTCACCCTTAACCTTTATACTCTTCTATTGCGGTAATTGTTTCTATTTCAGAAACAGTATCTTGGAATATTTACGTTACCTTAATCAATCGTGTATCAAATAATTTATATTTCTATCTGTTGCTAATATTTATTTCAAGTGGTGGTAAATCGTATACCCAGGTGTGTTGATTTATTGTAGCTTATTTTAATGAAACAAAGATTTGTTAAAAATGACCATCAACTTTAATAACACTCCAATTTCATATTTAACCTTAGTGCCACAGAAACTCCATTATAGTAAGTTAATCTTTAATGTATAGAGAATAACTATTTTCGTTATATTATTAATATTTTTCAAAAATGTGTTCACGCAGACTGTTTTCTAATTGGACAAATTTGTGCTTTTAGCATTAGCTCATATTGAAAGCAATTCACGTTTGGCGTCCATATAAATCCCTGTATTTGTTTTGTGATTTTATGAAACAAGGTTCCATCACTTGTACAATTTCTGCTTGTATTGACAGAATTATTTTTCCGCTACAAATAATAGTTATTTAAACACGGGTACTACCCTAATGCCACCTAACCTGATTAGCGTTTAGGAACATTATATTATTCCTAATCGTTCCCCTTTTAATTTCTTTCACGACATTTAGGGGGGCTCTTATGAAATTCAGCAAGTAATTAATTTTGCATATTTTCACCAAAAAATTTTACACACTTTATTTTTTTTAGGGACCAAAGCATAACAGATTTATAACATGGGCATTTCAAGGATGGCTCTATGTCGATACCAAATAATATGACCTCCATCATAAGAAAAGGTCACAACCATAAAATATTCAAAAAACAGAACATTTATGAAGTTTATGTTACACATTAGGGGGTTTCCACAGAAAATTAATGAACACGTCAGGGATGTTGTCTGCCAGTGCAATCGTCTCTGGAATCCAGTCGATCAGATTATATCTAAGCTGGTGCGATTCTAGGACGGGGTTTTGCGGCTGCCTAGTCGACTCATCTAAGATCATTAATAACCCCCCTCTCTCTAACAACACATCCACTTACTCTCACACTATCTCACTCGTCTTACTCGCACACACAACAGCACTCCGTACCTGACGCCAAAACAGCATGCCTGATCACACTTTTACCCCTCTAACTTGCTCACACCGCATCCGCTATAAAATATATACCTGGCCCACCACGTCACTCGACAGTTGACACACACCGTATCCCCGAGCTTATACTCAAATGGCTAACAAATTGCTAATTTGCCGTTGGATTTTATTTCTCCCGTTATACCCAAAAACATTAATCTCGCCCCCCACGGTCGGCACACCGTCACTCCACAGTCCAGACACTCTGGGGACTATACGTGAGTTAATATATTATAGCGATCAGGAGACTGTATGTGTAACCAAAATTAAGTACTGCAGTTCATCTTGACAACTGCTGTGCTACCTTAAAGTGATTGCAAGATGACTGGTAAAGCGTGCAGTTTAATGTCATTAGCAATATATGATCATTTCATACTTTCTTTAAACCAATATAATTCAGTCTAACAAAAATAAAAAGTTTAATACATGAAGATAATAACCTTCTCATTGGATTTTAAATGAAAAGTATAAAAACTATAATGTGCTTAGTCTTATAAATAAAGTTCTATAATATCCGACTTTTTTTATAATAAAATTAATTGTCTAACAATAAATATATCTTATTAAATCACAAAACCAAAGACCCTACCATATTTTATATTGGTACTCCCACACGACCCTGTATATAAAACTGTAGATATTATTTTAACAGTGGTTATCTTGTGTGGAAATCGTGAATGGTATTGTCACACACGCTAAAATAAATTAATTGTTTAAAATTATTTCAAATAACAAAGAATCAATTAAAATTACGAATCTATGATATATTAAATTTCTACAGGGTTTTATCTGCTGAGTGTATTACACTGAATAAACTATGGCACAAACCTCCAAATACATTATTCCCAAACCGCACTCAACCGGATGAACCACCCATTAACCTTCCCTGTGTCACTTTTAAAATAGTATAAAAAACGTGAAAGTGAATAACCAGTTTTTATTTATCTTTATTTGAAATGAAACATCGGAAGAAAAAAATAACTATAAAACACTACTAATATTTAGCTGAGGGTCATTTGTTATTTTACTGTTCATTTGGCAACTTATGGGGTTAAAGCATAACCAAAGTGGAATGGTTAGGTGATAATGTATTTCAAAACAATGCAATCCACTTTTTGCCTATGCTAATTTTACACTTTTTATTCCTCGTTTTCACGGGATCCAACTAGTAGATGTGACTGGAAAAACTGAATCTATTTATTGATTTACAACTCAATTCTCACCAATTTTAATTTGATATCACCTATATTGTCGGCTCTTAGTAGAGCATATATTGGAAATAACAAACCAACAAGCTTCCCAGTGCGCCACTTTAACGGAGGTAGCTCAAAACTTATGGATCCTTGGGAAGAGTGTGTGCTATTTTGTTCTAGTTTGTTCGTTCGTTACGGTGTCTCGAATATCTTCAGGTTGACCTTATAAAAACACAACTATAAATTAATACACTTACTCTTAATAAAAACCTGCAATCCAACAAATTTATTAGAAACTTTGACTCCTATTATATAAAGGAATATAATCCATGGACAGTGTTTAATATCTATTATCGTCCCCACAGGTCTCTTTACTTATTTTTTTAGCGTTCTCCACTCTCCACAAAAAAATTAGGACTGGAAAAAATAGGGATAAAAAAAGTTTATAGTTTTTTCAATCAGTAATGTCATGTTATCTCCGAATAAATGTTTCTTTAGTTTTCAATCCGTACAATACCTAGTGATATACAAATAACAGCATACCACATAAATACATTTTTGTTATATAAGAGAATATTTTTCTAAATCGGTACGACAATTACCATTTATAGGGGTTTGGCATATTGCTGTATTTTGGGAACGCGCCATGGCAGGGACGTCCAATAATGTGCTACTCACAGATATATAACCCATTTAGGAGCACTGTCTTGGCTTTCTGGTAACGAAGATATTTAGGTATGCACGGTCGACATGTCACATTTACAAAGCCCCCCCAATAATACAAGAACAGCTGAAACCATCTGTAGTAACTCAACCATTTTGGAATTAAACACCCAATCATGGACCATACATTAAGGAGTGTATTGTTGAATGTTTGGGATAATAAAGGTGTTCCATTTGTTCTTGTTTTGACCTGAGAAATGAAAATTCGTGGACTGAAAAAGGTGGGGTCTTGAACACACAGTTCGCATTATTTTTTTTGGGCATAATTTTGACGCAGTGTTGGTCTAGAATGTGGTTTATTAAGAGAATATAGGATAATTGTTCCTTCTATTGAGGGGCTGTACAATTATGCCTACATGCTAACTTCATGTTGATAGTTTTTTTATAAAGTTTTATATTTTTTTAAATCACTTATAATACAAATGATTGTTGGTTAAAATAAAAATCTTTATAGTTGTCTTAATAATATGTTCTGGGAAGGTCATAGTATGCTCTTTAGCCTATATCTTTCTTTATTTTTACTTGTGTTTTGGAGTTCTGTATTAAATTAATGAAGCGGAATTTGCTACTTGATTGACGGGACATGAGTTGAAAGTATTTTATTGGTACCCCAATTATCTTGGGTTTAGCATATGTAACATTGAACATAAAATTGTACCCGTCTCCCATGCCGCACGGCCCCACACATCGTTTTTCCGGTTCGACCATGGAAATCGGATGAAGCAGGGAACTTCACCACCCCAATTGCTTCTGGTCTTTGCTCTCCATTCTCATCTGCAGGAATATGAATGCGTCGTGTTCTGGGGTATCCGAGAAATTGCTGTTTTAGTTGTAGCATGTTTCTGTTTTCCCCTTGTTCCATATAATGTATGCTGTTAAGGCCATTATGTAATCAATATGATGCTACTCAACCTATGGTCCTCGCCTCACTAGTTTCCTGTATGGTTTACTGCACGTGGTCTTCCACTATGGGTATGCGATGCCATACCATTGCATCACGCAAATGGTCTAGATGTAAAAAGGCTCGTTATAGAATGTTCCCTATTTTCTTGCTGAACAGACAATCTCCATGTGATTTTAAGGTTCCTTCAATTGCCATATTATGCTTACCTAAGGTCAGTTACATTTTCCTATAACGTAACCAATTACTTTCCCCTGTCGTTCATCGAGAGACACTCATGAAACTGTGAGAGTACCTTCACTTCCACTTGAGCCGCTCCCTGTAAAAGTTTACGATAATTCATAAAATTCTTATATGGTTATAGTGGTTTGCCTATCAATTTGAGTTAAAAACACTGGCAAATATAGCTGTAGGTGTCTATCGCCGAGGTTTATTAATTGAAAGGGGGCACGTGCTGCTATTTATTAGTTTGTACCTAGCTAATATATGTACTGGTGACTTTTTTGACTTACTATCTTGGGAGGTACTTTATCTCAGGGTTTGGTCCACATAGCTTTTTACCATTCGAGCACGTATGTTCTTGGAGATCGAAACAGACCCCGCAATGAATAATTAACATAAGCCCTGAAACAGCTTTTTGATAAAAATTTGACAAACCTTACCAAATTAATAGCTCTGGGTCAAAATAAAACCGTAGCCCGATTTAAAATGCATAGCAAAAACACAGCAAGTTTTTGAGTACAGTTTTTAGCCTAATAGGCTATAGGCAGCTATCTAGACCTAAGCTTAATACATTCTGAAGTACTTGTTTTTTGGTGCTTCGGAAGGTTGATCTTTAATTAGTGGTGGTGCCAGGGTAAAAGCTTCATGGAGATGCTGCCCGGACATCACTACGTGCATAGGGAACCAAATCATATTATTTCGAGCTTATCGCAAAGAGACACAACGGTGATTATTGATGTAGCTTATTACCCAGTTGGATGCTCTGGTATTAAGGCAAGATCATACAGTCCAGTTATAAAAGCTGAATTATTCGGCCACCTTTACTACTTATCAGATTTTCTCTCTTAATAAACAGCTGTATAATCACAATGCGGGGGAAAAAGCGATTGTGTTGCTTTTGTGCAAATCAGTGGGTAGTGTCTTGTTATGTAAGGAGGGCGTGGGCATCGCTGTATACCATTCTATCTATAGGTGGAAGTTCTTGCCATTCATAATATTCTTACCTGAATGCCACTCCAAAAGTATGAACTATGGATTGGTTCTATTTGGATTAATCCACCTGAGCTAAAATGTATTTCTGTGCCTACTGCCTTTGATGTTCTTGCCGTTCATGCATCAAGTATTTGCATCTTTGGTATTACAAGTTTATGCATGCTGTTTCATTGCCAGCACCTGCTAACATTAAGTTGTGCATAATCATCATGGTCCTACGTGAGCATCTCAGCGTCCTTAGAGGTATTTGTTCTGCCAATCATTACAATGGTTGTTACGCTTAATACATTTAGCCTGCTATGTTCACGGTTGCTAAATGCGTTTAAACACTGTGTCAGTCTTTTGTTGTTGCATGTCCTGCCAAGTATGATAATGGTATTATTGCTTCTGTCTGCTATCTGCCACTCCTCGACCAGTATAGCATACCTTATGGGACCAGCTGAAACGTTCTTTGTTAACACCCCGCTCTGTTTCTGGTTGATAGTTCCATATAACTGTTTCACTGTTACCCTGTCGTTCTACATAGGCCGCGTAATGTTCCTGACCTGCGATCATTACCCTAGGACTCAAGTCATCTGCCTACAAGATACACTGGCACTGTGACCCCTTCCATCACTCTGCCAGCAGACCCAGAGGGCTAATGTTCTTTGTTAAGCACTTTTACGGATGGTCAATGCGACAAAGTATGGCCACATCAGGGTTACTGAACACTCCACATTGGGACCCCAATTCATTTCTTCAACAAGCACAGGATATGTCCAGACTTAACAATGGGATATCGTGTAAGTTAAGTCTACTGAGGCTCTATTTGAATACTGCATCCCGGGCTAATGGTCTTAAGCACATATCTCCATTTTGCACTCAGAGTGATCTACAGAGGATCTTACACACTCAGTCTACAAGGCAGGGACATCCGTGTCCAGTGCAGTTGTACTGGACAACAACCGCGTATGATTCAATAAAATTTCAGCAATATCTGGTTGTGATTTTTATTGTTTCAAGCACAGGCTCCATCTGCAGATACTAAACATGACAACATGCTAGAATGGTTCTCATAGTCAGTTCTATTACCGATAATACTAGCAATACCATGTTTATATTATTTGTTTTATGCGTTTTGACTGATTTTACACTACTATAAAGCAACTATTTATTCAAAAGGGAAATGTAAATGTTTTTGCTATCGCATAGTTCTTAGTGAGATATCACCTTTTTTTTTATTTTTCTTAGGAGTTCACGTGCTTCGGTTGTAGAGAGTAGGGCACTCTATTTTAGTGGGTGGATCAATGTGTCGGTATGTAAGCTTCTTATTACGTTTTTCTATTAACGGCACATCAAGTTTTTTTCTGAGGCGGTAAGCCGCTTTCTTGATCGTTATAAATTGTTTTTCTTGAACAGACACGGCTCTCTCCTTTCCATGTTAGAAGAATATAACTATCTGCTCAATTCGGTATAGTTTAGTAGTATTATTTGATTTTGTTTATTTTATCTGAGTAATCCATTCGGGCAGTGCTTTGTGTAATCATGTTTAAGCTTTTTTCTCAAGGGGGGTACCGAACACTTATTAAAAATTTTCGGATCTTAAGACCCCTAACGATTTAGTCTGCACCACTTTTTTCTAATGTTGTGAAGTGCTTTATATAAAAAGAATAAATAAATATAAGTGTTATTGTGTGGTAATATAAATCTAATAATATTTATGCTACAACTTATTCGTGCGGTATAAGGCATAACATCCTTTTGGTTCTTCTCTTAAATAGTAGCTATGTGATGTACTATAATTAGTGGTATTATTTTGCTAGGAAGTGTGAAAATTACTAGACACACGTTCCCATTTATTGAGCTACCCACCTTTTGGTACCGAATGTATTATTTTTGTTCTTTTATGCTGTGATTCTCCAAGAATTTGCAGGCATTAATAACGTGACTACATTCATCAGATTAGTTGTTTAAGCACGATGCGTAGATACACCAAATACAAAGTGTACTGTGTTTTTATGTTTCGATGTACTTTCTTGTTTACTCATTTCCTTTGCTGAGACAATTTCGGATTTGAGTTTATACAAAATGGAGGAAAAAACAAGATCGGGCGGTGTCATAAGTTTCAACACTCATAAGCCATGGGTTTGTGTTCTATTTGTTTTATGTAGTGTTACATTTTTTTCTAAGCTTCTTTTCTGTAACTTTTAAACTTTTTTTACTTAACACATTGAAGGTTTTATAGTCTTCGTGATCTCAAAGATCACTCATAATTGCTGTATTGTAGTTGTAATCTACCAATGGTCAACTGTATATCACATTATGACCAGCCATGCACCCTCTCAGAATGCCTTAATACGACCCCTTTATTGGTCAGTGAGCGATTTTCAGTTGCTCTATTACAGATAGCCTGGATGCTTTGTTATGTAATTTCAATAAGAGCAACATCAAAAGTTCTACGATTTTAGGGTAAAAAATTACATACTAGCTACGTCCATTGTCGAATTTGTTATACGATGGGGACAGTGGCGAGCTCATTCCTTTCAAAGAGATTTTTTAATCCATGCTAGCAGATAAACCCACACAGACAGATATAAGATTCGTTAAAGAATTTGTTCTATTATTGATAAGCATAATAAAAGTTCATAATTTTACTAAAACCCAGAGCGTGGGCCCATAGGCTCATAAAATATTAGCCTCCAAAATGATATATATGGGTTACGCGTTCTCGGGATATGAACATAGCCTGTTTCACCATTAGTATAGTACACAAATATGTGGCATCTAAACATACCATCTCTCTATACCTATCATAACATTGATACTAAAATCTTTGGATATTTTACCCTGCACACGTCAAACACCTTAGCCACCACAACAGGCAGAGACCTGCTCATCCCCCCTTGAGACTACATCGTTACTGCCCGACGCGTACATGCTCCTCAGTATACACAAAAGCCAAATTATATGGAATTGGCCAAACTGTAAATCTACAAACGTCTAAGTGTAAAAATACAAGTTGCGAACAAGCGACTGTTTAACCGATCTCACAGATTGGATGAGCACATATATCAAAACAACCAACGGACCCTATTTGCGAACAGACAAAACAAGCAGGCTTAACATGATTAGTACATATATCAGAAGCGACGTAAAGATATGGCTCACGGAACATCGAGTAAAACATTCTTGCACCAAAAATTATAAAAATTCTACGATATATTTAAAAGCTCATCACAGACAAGCAAGTGACAGTTACTGGTAAAATTTTAAATAAAAATTTGCAGTCTAATAATAGCAAGTGAGTCGGGCAAATAAAAATCAGCTAATAAGGCAAAAGGTACCCAACAATATTGCCTAGGAAAAAAAAGATGATGCATATTTGGAACCGCGTTATATTAAAAGATGTAATGCATCTATACCCAATCCTGGCACTATTAAATGTAAATAGCGCGGAGGCTACTTACCAAGCCGTGAATGTACAATGATCACAATCTGCAGATCAAGGTAACTTTAATTTACTGGAATTGAATAATGAACAAAAAAAAAAGCTATAAACAAAAAAAATAAAAATGGTCTAAGAATATTAGACAAAAAGCTAATCACTCTCAACAAACTAGAAATCTCAAAAGTTAAAGCATAAACACTAAAATTAAAGTTAGAAGCTGAGCAAAAAACCAAAAAAAAAAACAACAAAAAAAAACAAAGGTAAACGAGGGGAGCAGACGGTACAAGGACTAAGAATATGCAATTATTTCATATAAGGACAGAATTGTGGATGATAAATAATCTAAATCCAAATTGTGATACGCGTATACCGAGTTATCAAATATCAAAAAAATATCTTTTACGTTCAGAGCTTATCAAGAAAATTCCCTAATGTATTTCATAATATTAATGATTAACTTTATATTCCCAAAAATCCTTAAGTTAGAACACGACCCCAGTTGAGTCACGCATGATGTGTCTAATAGTAAAAATCCATAATGCTTCTCTATTAGCATGAATACGCATTTTATATATCAACACGTTATTGGAATGAACTTTTTTTTTCAATTTGCCCATTTTATCTGTAATCCACTGCTAAGAAATTGGTACGTACATGAGTGATTAGAACTGTGATTAGATTCTATTCCTAATTTTGTGCTGGCATATATAATGTATGTAAGTGCACTCAACACCCAAGATTAACTTACATCTCAATATTATCTGGAAGTGCGATACCTCACATAATCTGCATAAATTTATACAACAATGAGTTTTGCCCTAGTGCATAAAATAGGGACTAGATGGTCAGAGTTGACTAATTTAATGATAATTTTTATGTTGTAGATGTGATATTAAACACTTAGTGTTGTGGGGGTTCATGCATCTATGTTTTACGTGCTTTGTGATACATATGTGGAATTGTTCGACATGTAGTAATACGTACGACACTTATCTTTAAAATCCGTTTATGAGCTAGCACATGTCCATTTTTTGTGTCTGCAAAAGTTAACTCAGAACCAAATATAGGCGGCTCCCCCGAGATTTGATAGACCCTTATGGCATGCACGATTTCGAGTCCGAAAATCACTAGCATATACATCGGTTTAGACCATGTTCATTTACGACGGTTCATGCTCATCCAGTTTTTGGCAAATTATTTTTGTGAGGACAAAATACTTTTTGGATTTACACAGAAAATGGAGGGGGAGTATGAGCACAAGCCTCTATGGGTAGATCCATGTGTCTATGACGTCCAGGGGCCTTCTCAACCTATGATCTACCATCACTTTATCCAATCCCTTTGAACTCGGTGAATGATAACGAGGATCTTCAACAAAACCATACACCAGGCGATCCACCAGTGAAGCTGCATACCTAGTACTGACACCTACAGGTCAAATAACAAACACACTACAGCAATTAATTGGCCATATCGGTTGTGATGTTTTATTAGTATTTTTTTATCAGCGACTAAACATGCCGTATTAATGACATAGAAACTTGCTTCGACTCAGCAGCATCAATACCGATCTACTAGCAATGCCCACAATTTATATAGTTAGTTTTTATGTTTTGAGGATTTTACACAATCAAAATCTCTCAGGTTCTATTCCAAAAGAGATACCATAGAAGAATGTTTTTGCATTCGCAAGACGTTCTCATGAGAGATATCTCCTTTTTTGTTTTTGTTTCATTAATCCGTGGAATCCGCCAACTACGCCCTTATGTCTTTGTTCTGGACTTATTTTTTGTGGGTTGAGTTGTCGTTTTTTGTCGGCATTTACTTTTCCAGTTTTTTCGGGGGACTACATGTGCATTTTTTGAGTCGCTTATATAACATCTGTTTTTTTGAAGCCAGGGTGGAGAAGCTAAATTACTGCAAATTATAGTACGTTTGTTGTTTGGTTTGTTTGTTTAACATAGACTCTCCACCGTTGCAGAATGCTATGTGATCTTATGTGTAGGTTTTTTCTAGGTGGGTACGTTTCATAAAATATAAGGACAAAATATTACCAATTTATTTAGTTTTTTTTAAATGTGGAAAGTGTATTTAAAAAAAAAAAAATAAGTGTTATTGTGTAAAACTATTATTTATGCTCAATCATGTCTTCTAGATAGGCATAAACATTTTGTTTGTTTCCATATTAACATTAGAGCTGTGTAAAACAAACCCTATTATTTGGCGTTTTATTTTTTGCATAGTAGGGTATGACTTACATGGAATCAGATATTCTCTAATTGTCTAACCATCTTTGTCGGATTATTTGAACAGTTTTTTTTTTTTTGTTTCTCTTTTATGGTCGGTTCACCTTGTGGAAAGGTTAATTAACGTCGACCATTTATTCACTTTGTTTAAGTTTAGTCTACGCAACGTCCAGGTGATACCAACATTACTATGATGTACTTTGTCTTATTTTGTGTTTAACGTTTTGTTATATTCTTTTTCTGCTGGCCAAAAAATCTGGCCAAATTTGTAAAAGGTAGAGGGAACAGAGCGTAGAAAACTAAAGGATATAGCTATGCTTGGTTTGTCCACTAGGGTTTTTGTATAATTGGGTTGTTAAGTTGATAATGGCTTTTTAAGCTTTTTTTTATATACCTTTTTTTAAGTTTTTTTTTATACCTTATAGGGTTAATTCTGTTTTAATGCTGATCTCATCGCATCTATCACTGAATGATGTCCATTGGAATCTACATATACGGTACTGTCACCACAAATAATCACTATGCCCAAGCCACATGACCCACACCAAGAGCATGGGAAACTAATTTCGTGACATCACTGATCAGCATGGTCTGCATCTGGGTTAGTTCGTTCTCAGAGGCAATAGTAGGGTAACATAAGTATACTTAAACATTTCAATAATTTTTATAGCGACCTACTACTCAACTGTTGAATAGAATTTTGTCTTACGGGGTGTAAAGTGGGAAGTCCCTAACAGCTGTCCCGGATTTTGGGAATCGTAGACACGAGCTAATCATGACAGCAAGGAAGCCTTTTTGTTTTTGTCCCTTCAGGTCAGTAAGTGGATTTTACTATATCAAAATTCACAACTTCATATCCGCCATACGTGTAGACGGTATCAGCATGAGGCGACAAACAGAGGAGATTGCTACCTATAGCTGCCGCAAGCAAAATATGTGGTTTGACAAGCAAGCTCAAAGGGGTTTATCTCCAGGAACGGAGTGTGTAAGATACTACGGTAGTATATAGAATGTGCAGATTAGGGGCATAGCTCGGTCTCAATTAACACCAGTGATTCGGTTCAACATGTTATAAGTACGAGATGCGGCTTGTAACGTTATCACAGGGCGATTTCTATTGTCTACCTGTTCCCGCTAGAATGTGATGAGTTACGTTCAAAATTTTGGGAAGGGCCCGTTAATATGGGTCTTGTAGTTTCTTTTGCTTAGGTTTAACTTTAGTTCCGCAGTAACAAGTTCTTATTTTCTTCTTCCAAAAAATCCGGGAGTCAGGTGTCAGCTTACACCTAATACGTTGGGAGACAATTGGTCACTTTTGCACAAATGTTAAAAACGCGTCCAGCAGTAAGGATCTCTTTGTTGCCCATGTAGCAAACCCAATCAGTGCTAAGCTTTCAATTTCATCATTTAAGTGTTTGGAAATAATTAAAAAAAAGCTCGAGCTCTGATAACACACTTGATCCTAATGGTACAATATGTTAAATGCTATATATTCTGCTTGTCAAGTTGTGTATATCATCGCTAGGCCATAATAGATGTCTTTTATCTTTTTTTTACATTTGGTCCTGCTAGATAAGTGAACCACGAAAATTTAACCATGTGGATTAAACATAACATTTCATTTAATTTAAACTAGGCGAATGGGAATATAATGCTAATGCATAGTGTGCAGATTATATCTTATAAGAAGAAAGTACCTACTCGAGGTCAGATCGGGCTCACACGGTAGTAGCTGTTAACAAATAACCACCTTTTCTCACTCCACAGGTTAAAGGCTATGTTAGCACAGGCTTATTGCCAGGCGTATAAAGTGCATGGGGAGGAATTTTCAGCCCCAGCCTTTTCGACCTGCTGCCGGATAGGCTAGCAGGCACTAGGCTGGAGCGGGAGGCAGCAGAAATATAACTAGGCCCCATAGGTAATATTTCATCTATTCACGGCGTCGTACACGCATCCGTAAATAAAAATTGTGCATGTCACTTTCTATTGAGAACTATGGATTATGTAATGCTAGAGATCGACTTCAGCCGATAATGCAGTCGCAAAATACTGTAAATACAGCCTTTACTTAAGCAGGCGACCACGTTAAACCGGATTGTTATAATTTGAGCCAAATATAGAAGTTGAGTGGAACGAAGGCCTTACAGCGAACTTCAAACCACTACCATAATTGGCTTATTTTTAATGCATGCGAAGTGGGGGATCCCCTGTTTCTGCTTAGAGATGAGTTTGAGATTTTGATTTATTAACGATTAAAGTGGAATTAAGTTTTAGTATTTCAGGAATTATTCGGTTCTGAAAACGAAAGTCGATCGTGTTTTGGTGGTGCTTTGGCTCCTAATGAATATTATTTCTTCTTACGTGACACGGAAAGTGTGTTAGATTCTCTCGAATTGATAAAAAATGGATTTTGTATATTTTGCTATATTGATGAACAATGGTCTTAGTTTAACATGGAAAGCAGATTAAAGACTATATGGGAAAATAAGCGCCGTAGTAAATGGGTCGTAGACTGCATGACCACCTTTTATAAAAAATAGATGCAGCAAGATGAAGCCAATCATGTGACCGGGGAGAATTACTGATGAAATAGTCCACCCACAATATAAGAACTAACCATACAGACGTCCTAACCACGCTAGGTATAGAGCTCACACATCCTCTACACTTACTGTTACTGACAGGGAAAGCTGCTAGTGATTTGAGGGAGTGATAAAAAATTTGTTTGCGCACTTTTGACCCAAAGAACAGACTTTGTTTTTAGCTCTAGCCGATATGTTCTATGGAGGCGAAGGGTCTAGCTTGTCTCGAGAATCTGTTCTCTGAATGTTTATATTTCTGAATTATTTTTGGGGTATTCTGGTTCTGAGTCTCAGTCTCAGTGCGTCCACTGCTGACTCGTCCTTGACTTATCTTACATGCTAAATATGTGCTAAATATGCAACATCTTGAAAAATATTCAAAATGGAAGTCAGGGCAGATGACTCTAAGCCACTAACAATATAAGTCAAAATTCTTATGTCTTGTATATTTTTTTTTATCTATATGTGCCTCAATAACCTCCGTTGTTATAGTTTCTGTTCTCAGAAAACTGACTATGGATAGCTACATTAATACAAACAAGGGAATGGCTGAGTATACCCACTGGTGATATTCAATGTGCTTAGTTGAAGCAAGATAGCTTTAATAGTGTACCTTATGCTGACAACCTGCCCAGTGGACGCACAACTGGACGTAGTACTCCAAATTACCCATATATTCATGATAATTAGAACATTCAGTGAACAGTCTCTGAGACATAGCTGAGGACAACACTCTGAAATCGCAATGTATAAAAATAATCAGTTCTCTTTAGAAAAGCGCTTAATACCCCGCAGCAGAACCTTCCTCGTCACTGTCACCAGTACAAGAGAGGCAGTGTAGTATGCTCCCAGCAGGTCCCTGCGCCATCACGGACTCTTTAAAGTTAGGGCCGGGGAACGGTCAACAGTATCCAGCACGGTCTTTGATGTGGCTTCATCATCTGATCAATGTTCAACATGCAGAGCTATGCCCTTCCTTCCTCACAGAGTTATTTGTCTCAATTTAACAACTCTCATGATGCATCGACAAGCCATCCTTTTTTCAACTTCACTACACGCACCATCTATAGTCCCTCACCATAGTACCCCAAAATTCGATCAGTTCTGTGAACGTCAGTTTTCCTGAAATTATAAAATCGATTTACACTTAGTTAGAATCATTTAGACCATCTTATGCTAGAAGGTTCTTCATTTATTATTTACCAATTGCGATGATTGGTAGGCAGCTGTATGGCCTCGTTAACACGGCTTATTTGGCGCTGATTTACTGCCGTACTGCGCGCGTATGTGCGCTCGCCCAGTACTTGGCTGAAATCTGTCTCTGTGAATTACTGTTATCCATGTTCCTCATTGAAATGTGACATGCACACTTATATGTACAGCTGTTGTAACGCGAACATTACATGTGAATAATGAAAATGTCTCTTGGGGCCAGTGGTTGCTGGACCATCCGCCCGCCCCGCTGCCCAGGCTGCATGGCGTAATTGCCAGGCTTACGAAATTTTCAGATCCCCGACAATTTACGCCACAGAACAGGCATTAAGCCACGTCTTGCGATTACATCTGCCTTTAAAATGTGGTAGTACGGGCTATGGGGGTGTCCAGAATAACGACCTCGATAGTTTCTTTATATTACTGCAACAGAATCCGGAATTTAATAATAACATGACCATGTTAAAATGTATTTTATTTACACCACAGTGTTAAATTCGTGGTCTCTTCAGCTTAAAAAATGATTATAAGTTGAAAAAAGAACACTAAGGCACCTTCATGCTATCAACAAATAGTCTAGCAGTTTTTAGTCTTTTGTTGATCCAATGGGATCAGTGTAAGCTTTTTTGTTTCCACTGAACATCATATGAAATGAAAGCTGAGCTTCTCTGATGGGTTGCTAACTTGGGCACAAACAAAAGTGCAGTACTCTAACTGTGAGAACAGTTTTCCACTGTCTTGCATAAGGACCATTGTCCTCTAATATGGGGTGATATCAATGTAAACAAGTTTTTGTAGAAGATATTAAGAACTCTGCTGGACCTGATGCTTTACATACTTTCATAAGTAACTACGAACCATATTTACAAACCTTCCCATAAATTGGAACAGTAAATCCTCTAAATTCTAGCGGGATAGTGACTAAGTTCGCACATGGATTTCCAGTTAACTTGACTCCAGCTATGATACACACTTCACTGGGTACCACAAAATAACCTGTGTTTTTAGCGTGGCCCCAACAATGCTTTGAATCAATCCGTGATCAGTCGAGCTCACTTTTACCAATGGTTACCTGGACCAGCATGAACTACCTTAGCTGACTTTTCAACACTTCTTTTTGTCCTTGCTGGCAGCTATGTGGATTCGATCCAAGCGGTCACCACATCCGATACAGTAACACAGCGTATTACACTACTGCATCCACGCCATGTGGAAGAACTCAAATACATAATGCGCTTCCCGAGCGCTCGTACAATAATGATTGACATGTCCTACAACACGATTCAAACAGACAATGGCAGTCTAGTTTCAAGAAAGGATGCATTCACAATCTAGTCCCTCATCCTCAAAAACACATCAAACAGACGCATAATTACCCTGACAAGAACTGGAAGAATTTAACAGTAGAGACTTCTCATGGCTATCGTCTGCTGATGTCACGATTCCAGCCTGGTGGGGCTTGGTGGGGCATAGTGATTGACAGATGCTCCATTGGAGAGCAATTCACTGCAAGTGTGATCTGGAGATCAAGAGATACAAATACATTTGTAAAAAAACTGTTATAAAAGTACCAAAATAAGCTTCAAATAAAAGTAAAACTCTTAATCCAATATCAAAAAACTAGGATTAACCCGACGTTTTTAATCCATATTAAATATGCCATTTGCTCACACAATAAAAGTTAAAACAAAAGTAAACATAAAATTCAATCAAAGTACTAGATATTTGGTATAACCACGTCGAAAGCGAAACAAACTTAATTATTGAATATTGTCTGTTATTTAATCCGCAATGGTAGAACTACCATACATATGAACATACAACACAAAAAATCAAGACATAAAAGTTAACCCACGGTAACCAATAAAAAAGTCAGTATACAATCCCGCAAATTCCATCACTTAAAACACAGATCTATTTATGAGAAATAAAAAAAGCTCTTTGCTAATAAGATACGTATAGTGTAGCATAATTTATTGTTTTTAAACTGATTCGATATAATCTCTTTTTCTGTTTCTTTGGTAAAGCCTTCAACATTGCAAAAATAATCTTTAAATAAATTTGGGTATTTTGAGTCATATTGTATCGATCCCCACACGAAATTTATACTAATATTAGTCACATTACAATCGCTCTACCGCGCTGTAGCGGCTGGTTAAAATATTCTAAAACAAAAACAAAATTATACACATGACATAGTAATTGCTGTACTCTTCTTACTTTCACATATATCGGACCTTCAATAAAAAACAGATCCTTAAATAACTGCAGCAATCTCAAAAAAGCTCTCGATACCCCACTCGAAAATAAAATGTTGCCAATAAATAATCGTCATCTACAGTCCCATCATAATAAAAGAAGTCCAGTATACACAGCACTCGAAACACAGAAAAATATAATAACAAGTGAATCTCTCTAGACAAATATGCGCGATGCCAATATTAAAACATTCTTTTCCTACCAGTGTACCTTTTGGAATTAAGAAGTGATTTTGTCTTGTGTAAAGCTCGCAAAACATACAAACATTTCATATATACTATTTGGGTATCTTGCTGTAATCACGTTTTGATCTAGCTGAGTCAAAGCTAGCATGTATTTATACTAAAATGCATGGTGAATCTGCGGTAAAAAAATAAAAATTACAATAATAACAACAGACATTGCAATGTAATTTTTTCGTTAATGAATACCCTGGTGTGTGTCAGTACAGTACTGACATTGTCCACGGTGGACGCCGCGGTAGTTGGTGTAGAATTTCCTCTGTTTATCACCGTGTGCAAGATGGAGTAGGTCGAATATGACACCATGAACCAGGGAAGCAGAGTATTAGGAGCCACTGAGTGCAGCTGGTTCATAAAAACCTCAATGTATCTTTGTAATACTCTAAAAGAATGTCTCATAACTATTATTTGACGTACTACATGATGGGGACATCCCGTACTTTGAACAGGTCTTGATCCGAATGGCGGTGCAGGGGGGTTCTTCCTAGATGGCATGCACTAGAGTACGGGAATCGTTTTACTCCACACGAATTTGGTCGATATTAACTTGCATGACCTAAAATGGACATGCAGCTTGATCTGATAGGATTGTTTATAAGTCGCGGACGTTTACTATGTCGAATATGCAAATTATTGTCTTTTTCGCAATCTATAAAACATTTGTGGATAAACAATACTCTTTGGTTTTAACTTAAAAGTTTCAGTAATTGCAATCTAATAACTGACCATCTAAGGTTCTATTTAGCACATGGGAATACCATGTTGCAATTTGACTGATATGTTGGGAGAAACTTGTCCAGGGGATATTGAGAGTAGGTTCTCCTAGGAGCCATCTTAATAACGTTGATATCCCAGCAACAACAATAGGAATAGATCTAATATCTCTAATCACTATCAGGGAACGGTTACACTATTCGCGGGCACTTCCAGGTGGATTACAGATATTTGGGAATTGAAATAAATATCTTCCATCCAAATACGTGGTGGTGATTTTAAAGCGGATTCCTGCGTAATAGGAAGCATTTGGTTTTTTACAATATTGATCATTCCGTACCACGGAGGTCATCAAATTTAGGAGGGAATTAATGTTTATTATTGAGGCATTTACAGTTAGGAATTTGGTTAGCCTTGTTAGTTATAGTGTTTTTGAAACTCTCGATTACATTTGGTAGATTTTTAGTTTTTCCCATTTAAAGTGTTATATTGGGTGGGGAGGGAGATTATTGCTTTCTCTCCTCCCCCCCCTTTGTTTTTCTTTTTTTTTGTGCTGCTTCTAGTTATTTGTGTTATGCTGAATTTGAGTATTAATATAGTTTGGTAGAGAGTTGATTAGCTTTCTTCTAATTCTTACATTTTTTCTTTTTTGTCATTTATTTATGTAAAATAATTTATGTCACTTTACTGCTGTTTGTTCTTTAACCTGGAGTCCTTACACTATTCTACTCAATTTTTATGCCGGAGGTATAAGTTGCTATAACATCTTTCTACCTCACTATTGCATCCTACCTAGGCTATCCAGTTGGCCTTCCTGTTCTTATGCCAACACTGGCATTTTAGGGCTATTTTTCTCAATGCAATGTTGCCGATGTCGCTATTCGGTGTTTGAAGTCAGGGCTTTAAGATTGTACGTTGACCCGCTCTGTTGTATCATAGCCTTCTGCGATGCTCCGGATGTGCTTCCATATAGTGAGCGGTTAAAGCGCTTTCTATTTCCGCTTGTGATTCATTGCCATTCTTGCGCATTCCGGATATCGGTTTTGTTTAAAAGGCGCTACGCGCCGTGTAGATCAGGAGGCAGGTTCCCGGTGTGTGGAGGGGTGACGTGCAGGTTAATGATCACAATGATTGTAATCCTGTATGATATTTAAGAGTGGTTTGTTTGTCCAATTTGTATGATATGACTATAAGGGTTATCACATGCGTTACACCCCGAAAAGGTATAGCATATTTATACTATTTTGGCTATTTTGCTATGGGCACACTCGGGACTTTGTATTTTGATCTCGCAATAATGAATCAAATTTTTAAACATACTCTGATATTGGTGGGTTGCGTGCAAAATTATCTCTTGAAAGAATAGCTCCCTCTGTCCCCAGCAGAAACACAATCACCTGCGCTATACCCTGACAGCTGGAAGCTACAAAGGCTTACAGGCTATCTGTGATGTACGATTCCCAGCATGCCTGTGGGCATGGCTGGGCATATGTGATGGACATGTTTCCAGGAGGAGCACTACACGCAGGGTGATTGGTGTTCACTGATACAGAAGTCCCTTTGTAAAATATAAAGTTTAATAAGTACAAGAAAAAAAAAGCTTAAAAAAAAGTAAAACACATAACAATTAACAAAAAACAGTACACCGCCCTTTTTCCACTTTACAAATGCCTTTTCCACAAAAAAGATTAAACAAAGTTAACAAAAAATAAACAAAGTACAAGTATTTGGTATTTAACAAAACGTGGTAACAAATAATCTTATGAATATGTCACGTTATTTTATCGCATGCGTGAACACCATAAAAAAGAACATAAAAAATAACCCCGGACAAAAGTTAGTTACCACTAAAAACGTTCAGTTTCTCATCCGCAAAAAAATACCTAACACAGCTCTATTTATGGAACTAAATAGAAAAAAGTTATGCCTATCAGAAGGATAGTGTGCATAAATTTGTTTCTAACAATAACCTCTTTTTTTTTTTTTTTAAAGCACTTCAACATTTGAAAAAAAAACTAAATAAATGGGGTATTTGCCGTAATTGTATCGCCCATGAGTAAAACTAACTTATCACATACACTGCCGGTGAGGCTGTTTAAAATCAAAACAAAAATACAATCTAGAATTTGCAGTATTTTCTTCACACCTGGCTTCATAGAAAACAGATTTATAGCGATCAAAGAGCTCTCTGTACTCGAATAAAACTGGATGCCAATAATAACGTCAACTCATCACCACCAAAAAATAAGCCAGTACAAGCTCGAACAACAGAAAAATAAAAAAAAGGGATATATCTCACGAGAATATGGCGATGCATAAAAAAATTTCTTTACTATTTGAATAAAGAAGTTTTTGCTTTGTGTAAAAGCAGCAATAACATAAAACAAAATATATAAATATAGAGGTATTGCTGTAATGTTAGATATGATGACGGTCAAAGCTAGTTTAATTTCATACTGCAATGCGTGGACTGCTGTAAAAAAAATAAATATCACTACCAGAATTGCTGTATTTTTGTAATGAACGGTGGTTGTCAGTACTGTATCGCTTGTCACGGTGGACGCGGGTATTTCTGGGGTAGAATCCTCTAGTGAATCACCGTGTGCATAGATGGAGGAGGTGTAGGAGCCAGCAGGGAGCAGAGTCTAAGGAGCAGAGTCTTCACCGTGCCCATTGTAAGGCTGGACAGACCTGTCTGTGAGACAAATCAAGTCAGTAACCCTGATGTGGATACTCGCATATCGAACAGCGGAGTGCTGGACAAAGAAACGGCTGTGGCAGAGTGATGGGTCACAGCATATGTAGCTGTAGGCAGATGACTGGTCCTAGGTTAAGATAGCAGGCAGGTACAGACGGGCATAAACGGAGTAACAGTGTATCAGGTATAGGAACAGCAAACTGGGACAGAGGGGGGTTTAACACAATGCTTCAGTGGTCCTGGCTGGTAGCTGACTGGCAAGATGGCAGGATACAGCAGAAGCAGGCTTACATGTATCAGACTGGAAGGACAGCACAGACACAAAAGATAAACATGTAACAGGTCAACAGGGAACTTGCAGAGCTAAATTATGTAGGTAACAAAAGGTATAAGGAAGGAACTGTACACAATGGTCAGGTGTCTGTGGACAATTGTGATCTGATGGGTCAGAAGGCGCGGCAAAGTAAATGCAGGGCTAAACTTAATAATGAGACAAACAGGCATAACGGCAGGAACAGCAGAATCGGTAACAGATGTCAGGAGCTCAGGGGATAATACATAATACCATAATTGTCAATTTTGGATGTGGCTTTCAGGGAGAGTTTTGAATGGGCAAAATGCACTGATGGTTTGAGCGAGACACGCCCCTCATGTATTACCACTGATCACACCCCTCTTTTGCACAAAAGATCTCACTCAACATTTTTCCATCTTGTGTTCCAGCTTTTTGAGGAAAGCTGATAAGGGATGTGGTAATTCAGCTTTACTGTAGGTCTGTGGGATCACCTTACCCAGCATCCAAAGTGGGTAATTGCCATCCAATCACCTTTCTTGAGAAACTTCAATACTATTGGGGTCCTATGAGTAGTGCATGTCAGGCAGCATCTCCATGTTGTCTTAACTATGCACCACACAAAATTAAAGGAGCAACCAACATGACATTAAAAAAGTACTAAGATGTATTAAGTGGTCTAGCTGCCATATAGCTTAGGACTAAAAACTTGACAAAAATGCTGTGTTTTTGCAGCTTTTTTCGGCAAGTATTTTTGCCCTGGCTATTAATTGTATAAAAAATAAAATTTAGAAATATAATAGGCTGGAAATTTATCAAAAAGAGTGTTTCAGGCTAGTTAGTTTTGATGCTTTCGGACTGTTCAGCGTCCATACATCTGTCCGAAAAGTTATGGTGACATACCCTATAGACCTGCCAATAGTGTATTCTAATAGTTTCCTTTACTTGATATGGCTGGTACACAATAAAATCTAGCAGCAATGGCCTCCTGGCTGTAAAATCCGTCCAATGCCAGTGGTTTACCAAGATTGATGGCAAACCTTAAATAGTCGAGTAGAATTATCAATTTTCAGGGAGAACGGGAAGACTAACCTTTTCAGGGATTCTCTCCTGATTGACTGGGGAGAGTGAGTTAGTAGGTAATGAACTGACAGGAGCAGAGGCAGGATAGTTCCTTAAAATCACAGAGATGATTGTTGGGTCACAGAATTTTGGGGACCTTTCCCTTTTTATCCTAGACAGTGAGTGTGATATGCAGCACCCTAGGACGCCAGGACAGAACTTGAAGGAACAGAGAGAGGACAGGTGAGTAGCAGCAATGGACAAAGGAACAAGCAACAGGTATAGGAACAGGGGAAACAAACACGGAAACGACTCTTATGCGGTCACAGCAGACAGCAGCGTGTGAATGGAGACAGAACAGAAGCAGGGACCTCTACCCAGGTCTTGGTCCGGAAACGATGCCAGGCTGCTAGGCATCTTGGTTCGGTGACCAATTTGTTAAGTG
This sequence comes from Phyllomedusa bahiana, assembly GCA_025379985.1. NCBI lineage: Eukaryota > Metazoa > Chordata > Amphibia > Anura > Hylidae > Phyllomedusa > Phyllomedusa bahiana. The sequence continues at coordinate 78,436 of JAODAL010015540.1, forward strand.
TCATATAAAATCAGTAATCAGGTACTAATAAAAACTTCATATAATCTATCAGCAAAAAAGTCAGCCCTTGAATCAGCTACCATCACAGAAAAAATAATATAGTTATGGACTTATGAGAATATGACAACTTAATTATTTTTTACAAACATAAAATTTTTTTTACTAATGAATTTGTAATTGTGTAAAAATGTATAAACAGAACAAAATATACTATCAAATGGATTTCATTTGCACCTATTGTAACAGACCCCACATAGTAATACGTTTTCCTGGTCAATTACATACACTCTCGGCCTATACAAATGCGAAATAATCACCCGTAAGCACACCTAAATATAACTAGTAGGAACTGTGTTTCAACCCTCTCCTACCACGTATTTATTCTTGGCATCAAGATGTAAAAATACAACAATAATGGAACACCTGTGAGCACCAAAAATGCACCAAATACATTCCTAGATGAGGTCAAATGAGGGGTGTTGAATCTCCACAATAATGGGAGTGACTTCTGCAAGATGGTTTAGCTTTTCTGGTACTTTGGGGGCTTTGTCTTATGAGTATAATGGCACCCGCATCCAATATACTGCAGTACCATAACAGCCAAAACAGTGCTTCTTTTCTTTGTACACCTGCATCGCTGCCCAAAAACAGCAGTTTGACACCACATAAAGGAGTATTCGTCGTCCCTGGAAGAAATTGCATAAAAAATGTGTGTGGTGCTATTTTTCAAGGCATTTCTTTTAAACCTGAAACATTTTCAGATAAAATAGCAGCCTGTTGGAAAAAACTAAATTTTTCACTTTTCAGTTCTATCGCTTAAATAAAAAGTGAAAGACCTGTAGGGGGTACGTTATAGATATTACACTCCTGGATTATTCTTAAAGTGTAGTTCTCTAAATTTGGGGCCTTTTATGGAGTGTTTATTAAGTGTTTGCACCTGTATGCACCTACAGAAAAGCTATTTGTAAAACTGAGACCCCATAAGTCGATAGGAGCTCCTATTACTGGTGCTGTGGTTGATCCAAATAGCATACTACGAGCCAATATTAGGTGTATAGTCTTTTAAATGGTAGAAATTTCAAGTGAATTCAATAATTTAGTTGCAGTTCCTGGTCACATCTACTGTGTTCAGTGAATAATTGGTACTAAAAATTGAATAGTCTGCAAACAAAGTGACATCGTTTGAATTTCACTCCATCTTGCTTTTAACCCCTTAAGCCAAAGAAATGGCGTTATGTACTCTAATGCCAGCTAAATTTTGTGTATTGTGCCAATCTGGTCATTTCAACACGGTCACATTTTTTATCTTTTAAGTGGACTAACAGTGTATGGGGGAATCGTTTATTTGGTGCGGTGGCGAAGATGGTATTTTAGAGGGAGGCATAGTTTAAGATTTACATTATAAATCAACTGTAGAATTCGTATTTTATATCTTTTAATTTTATTTCATTGGGGCCGTTTTTTTATATATTTTTTTGTTATTGCTCCTTCACAGTGTCACACTAAAATAAAAAACTAAAGTTAAAATTTTAATTATTCTACAGTTTATTCACAGGTCGATGATGGTTACCACTCAATTATGGGATTGGACCTTTTTTGTGGGATGTCATGTATTATAATTATTATTTTAAATATTCTTATATTTTTAATCTCTCACGTTTTGTTCTAACTTTTATCTTGTTTTATTATTTTTTTTTTAAATCAATATGAAGGGTAAACTGTTTTACTTTTTTTTTTGGACAAATTAGTAATGTATTAGGTTATTCATGTATGATAAATCTCCATTAAGATCAAGTGACAGGCAAGCACTCAGAGGTTAGCACACAGTGTGCACTTGACTGCTGTACTTGTGAAACAGACCAGGCTCCTGGCGCTAACTCCTAGGGTCCACAGGGCTGAACTGTGGAGCCGGTCCCCGAGTCTCTGTATGGGTCACGGGTGTCAAACTACACCGACAGAAGCAGAGAGTAAAATACGCCCTTTGGATTAAAGGGCTCTGAGTAAGGGCGGAGGTTTTCACGACGCTTACACGGCGACTGCTGATAACTGAGCTAGGAACTGGGATGCTGGTGTACAAGCTATGTTTTTCCGATAGATGCAGACTGCGGCGTCAGCGATAGGCCGTCACTAAAAACCAAGTACCCTAACAGCGATGCTGCTGATCGAAACATCTGAATTGGTCCATTAATTTTACTGTGAATCCCCTAAAGGGTAAAGAAATTTACATTAAATGGGTTTTGACTTCTTTTGTATGGGTTGTACTTTCTTAGCATGGAGTCTTTTATGGGGGTATCTTGACATAGAGGCCTCTTTAAAGCCATGTGTAAAAATCTGTTGTATCTGGTCCCTAAAAATAAAATAGACTCTAAATATGTTTTTTCGGGTTAATTTTTGTGAAAACTGTTTTGCAAGCTAAATGTAATGCTGAATCCTTCTAAGCTCCCCCCTAATGTGTATAAAATTATGTACATTTAGGAAAATTATGCCAAACCTACAGTAGGCATTGTGTAGTTACAGAGTTATAAACTATTTTCGTGGGAATAATTATCCTGTCTTACATGCAGAAATCTGTCAGGAAACCCTTGTTAATTTTTCACACTAAACCAAACTGGGATTATATGGACCTATTCTTACTAGTTATAAGCAAAATATTGTCATGAGAAAAACGCAGTCTACTGAATCATCCTAAACATGGATAAGTAACAAGTATCAAAAATGTAGATTTTACTCACATAAATTAACTCAACAAATGAGTAGGTCTGTGGCCAATAAGGGGTTGAAATTGTAAGGTAACAGTGGGCATTTTTACATATCTGGTTGCAAATTAAAATAAGACTCTTACAATATTCCACTTAAACCCACAGTGGAAACTGAAATAGTAATTGCAACATTTATATAGATAATTTGTTGATACAGATTATTTAAGTTGAAATGTTGACAGACTGGTAAAAACGGAAATCATTTCAGCAAAGAACTGACGGTAGTAAGGTGGGAGACTGGTTTACTCAACTTTACGCCATAAAAATAATGTTATCACCTAAATGCAATTACCATAAATATAACTTTCACGGAGTTAACATGTACATGGATTAATATTTCCATCTAAACATTTTCTTAATTTTGATTTTCGGAACTTAGGAGACACCTCCTTTTGAGTGTGGCTATCTCTCAATCCTTCAGTCCCTCGTGGTGATGAATTTACGAGATGATATTTTTAATCAAGGTGATTTTGCAGTCTTTTCTGCCTGTCTTTGGCACAGGCTGAGATCTTAACACAAGCCTGTTATTGTGGCAATACCATACTCTATTAGCATAGGCAAGGTACCTTCATTGATGGGTTGTTTTTAGATATTAGGATCATTGTTTGGCCACTATGCACCCAGAAGATTCTTGCCGCAAGGCTCTTTTGCGGCATTGATAAGCTCAGGATGCAATTTGATGCTCAGTTATTTTTTTAACTGATTTCCTACTCACTAAATTCTGGCTCCTGGTCTAATGTTTTTTTATGCTCCTGTGATGTTAATCTGAGTTTTTAGTGCCATTGTGCTTTTTGTACCAATTTACATTGATCATCTGCAAACTGCTTGCCTCTATTGCTTTCAATGTGCCTGGGGTAATGGTGGAGCCAGCGTCGCTCCTTGAAAACACAAATATTAGAGTTCATTGGAATGGGTACAACTTTGTTTCCACTGCGGTTCAATACCATCCTTTCTGGCCTCTACAGTTGGGTTTCTTTCTGAATGTTACCACATAAAGCCAAGTTTACAACATCTGTCTGGGTTATTTTCTAGTTTGAATAATGATTGTTATATCTGCTTTTATGAAGTACATTATGTAGTCTAGTATTCCTGTGGGCACAGATGTATATCATTATAACCCCATCTGTGTTAATCTGTTGGCTAATATTATTATGAGATGATAGGTTATTAATGTTCTTATGGACTTCTCTGATCACTCTATGTCAGATATTACTATTTCATGTTTGGCTAAATGCTTCTTGATCGACTGTAAGCATGAGTGTAGAAGAAAACCCTCCGAACACCACCAGATGAAGATATCCAGTAGGCTTTCAAAGAATTCTGTTTGGTATCCTTCATATAGCAAATGCATGTAGCCCTTGGGCTTTCCGCTACCAGGGACCATCACTGGACGAACTGGATTGATGGTTTTCACTCTTACTGGAAGAAGTCTTTTGCGGGGTTTGGAATATCTTGACCATGAGTGCATAGGCTATCGAATTGGTATCTGAACGGAGTAGGGAACCAATAATGGGTCTGAGCACTAAAGGGTAGGTTAGGTGGCTACCCTAATGGAGCATAGAGATGGTAAACCAAAATTTACCATTTGATGGCATGTGTATAGGGACTCATTTGGCACTCCATGCCCATAGGAGGGAAAAGAGAAGACTAGGCAATCAGGGCCTCCAGGTGGTAGAGGTGGATTTCAGTCCTGGTGGATTTCCCTGGCATATAGTAGGTGTTAGCTTGGAGGGTGATTTTGTGGTGATTAACATTGGTCTATGCATTGGTACTTGACGTAGGTCCTCAATACTACTAGGCCTCCTGGTGGTGGACCACAATACCAGGGACGAGTATTTTGTGATTGGGGTGCCAAAGGACTTTTTTGGATTTGGAGCAATGAGGGCCCCTTAGAATTTGTGGGCGTTATCTGTTGTATAATTGTTGTTCCATGATAGAGGCAGAGGAACCGGTCATTCTTTTTGTCATACATCATTGGAGGTATACTGGGGTGGACAGCCCATGGGAGGCATATTGATGGCAGTTGGTGGGACCAGGAAATGTGGCCCGATAGTTGGGTTTTCATTCAGAGGAATGATTTGGAACTGGTGTGGGGTTTTTAGTGAATGAGTTGTAGGCAATTTCAGGATAGGGGAGCGTGGTTGTGGCTGAGATCCAGGAACATTGCATTTGGCCCAGCTGCAGACACATGGGCGAAGGAACACTTTTCTTCGAGCATCTGTTCAGCGGTTATATCTTCAGGATCTGGAGTTTGCTCAGGCTGTAACACCTGTGCATTCTGCTTTTATTGTCAACTGGAGGCATGTATGTTGTTGCAACGTCCTGCTGCGGAAGATTGGC
>JAODAL010015541.1:0-20000 GCA_025379985.1 Phyllomedusa bahiana
AGGGGTTAAATGGGGGTTTGCGCCTGAATGAATGAACCAAAAAAAAAAATCTGGCAGTGGAACCTTTGCTAGAAAATTATGCACCTAATTTGGGCGTAAGCAATCATTGTACATTTTTTACCGCCAAATTCGGGTGCATTCAAATATGTCATGCCTGGTGTAGAGTGTGCCTAGTTTTGGTGTTTGATGGTTCATTAATATGGCGAATAGGGCGTCAACATTTTTTTGGTGCAAAATACACCGAAAAAAAATGGCGTAGTCCCAATGGGACATATTGCCCTTAGTGTCCATTGTCAGTTTCTAAAACTCCTGGGAATCCTAATAAGAACATCAAAACATCTAAAAAGCTTTAAATTTGGGCATGTTTTTTCCAAAGGGTTTAATTTTGAATGTTTTTTTTGAAATTTGTTTTTATTTAAACGAATAAAAAAATTTTTTTTAAAATTTGTAAAAATGAATGCTGCGGGGAATAGATGTAAATGGCTTTTAAAAGGCATTGTAGGTTTTTTTTAACTTTTTCCTTTTGTTGGACCACATTCAAGTAAAATTTTTGTTGCACTGATAAAAAAGGGCAATTTTGCTTCACAAATTAAATGAAACACATCTAATTTTTCTCCTTCATATACAGTTATTAAGTGCTAGATTTTAAGACAAAAATACTGTATATAGATGTAAAAGTCTCTACAGGCCCTGCTCACGTAGAGCACAAATAGTATCCCTTGTTAAGTGAAAATTAGATATTATTATGCACATAAATTTGCAAAGCTGTGAAAAGATGACATTCATACTGCAGGGTAATATTATTAAAATGGGATTTATGGATATCCCCGTTCTACACTCAGGGGAGGGGTCATATGAAAACCCAAAAAAAGCCCACCAAAAAGCGACTCCAACACGAAAATTTACACTAGTAAATAGTATACATAACTAGTGAATTTCCTATATTCCCTGTCTGAAAAAAAACCTCTTCAACTTGTAACCCTTTGTGTGAATTGTAAATTTATAGTCTAGATATTGTAGTTTAGCAACCTTCAGAGAACAGGCAACATTTAAATGCCTATTTATAAAATCCAAATGGGTCATCTACCAAAAATGTATTCTATAGACACCTCCCACTGTGCTAACCTATAAAATTAACATCACTACTGTTTCAGCGCTGTTAAAGCTCCCTCTCCACTGATGATGTCATGTTTATTGGATCACATGATGCTGCAACCAATCCCCAGCTTCAGCCATCACATGCCTGCATGCACAGCATGTAACCACAGAGGTCCACGATTGGCTGCGGCATCATGTGATCCATGAACCATGAACGAGATGTCATCATTGAGGGGCCGTTGGGGACACTTGAGCTCTAGAACAGTGGTGATGGGAGAGGTGAGGATGGGTTAATCTAATATTTTAGCACAGTGGGAGGTGGTAGGGAGTGTTTAAAAGTGGAGATGGGAGAGGTAAATATGGGTTAGTTTTCTATTTAAGCAAAGTCTTGGGAAATAATTTTAATTTTTACATCACATGCTTATGCCCACAATAGATGAGGTCCTGTTGTTGTTGTTGACCCATGTCCTTAGATTGTACCTGCTTATCTTTATTACTGCATAGTTCTTTAAGAGATTTTTGACTCAGGTTTTACTGATGATCATTAGTTATGGCATTTATGTGTTGTGGTGCAGTGTACAGTGTTCTACTCTATGACTGGTTGACTGGTGTAGAATGATCAGAGCCCTCCAGTAACACCACAGAAAAGTTGTGCTTGCTGGATGAAAAAAATGGAAATTCTCTGAAATATAGCTTCTCTGAAAGAAGGCTTGGAAGTGAAGCTACATTGGCCTTAAGGGAAATTGGTAGGGGCTACGTAATGGAGCCTGGTAAAACAGATATGTTCTAAGCAGGGCAAGGACAAAGATAGGCAACTGTATAAGGTGCCACTTCATCCCAGACAGAACAATGGGCACATGGAGGTGTGGAGTGGGCTAATTTTTTCATTGGGGGATGATATATGCCTTGTTTGCCTGGGGCACCAGAATACCTTGTCCTAGTCTTGGCTCTGAGTTCTGGATGACAAAAGCCTATATAAGAAAAAGGCTTGGTGTCATTTAAGGGAGAGCATGCTAAACCTGAGGTTCTATACATTTCCACTTTGCGACTGTGCATGAAGTTATCAAGTTTGTCAGGTAATTTTTTAGGCCATTGAATTGTAATCAAATCCTTGAAAGTAGAGAGCTGAATGGCTATTTTACCTGAATATAGCCTTAATAATAACCAAAGAAAGTGCTCTCTCATCAAAAGAATTAAACAATATACACTAATAAAATATAATGTAGTTTATTATTAGATATAAAAACATACAAGAAACAGCACAGGCATAAGAACCAAAATAAATGGTGGATAAGCAGGATCAAACAAAACAAATAATAATGGCAACAAATACCAGAAATTGGGATGATGCCCCAATTATATATGTCAGTTCCAGAAAGAAGAGCAAAATGCATATATAAAACATATACACCTCTCAAATTCACAGGGGAAAGCGCAAAGCGCAATTATAACAAAGAGAATCACATCACATAATTATGACCCTGCTTACCAACCAGACCACCAACTTGTTTTTTTTACTTTTTTTAAAGCTTTGTAAAATCGATGATGGCTCAATGCTCACTAATGTGAGATATGATGATTACTTTTTTACACTTGGGTACTTTAGGGAGAAAAGGGGGAAAAAATTGTTCAGCAACACAACCCGTTCATACAACAAGATTTAATACTACCAAAAGCACCAAAGCGAGAAAATGACAAAAATGACAAAACTTTTTTTTGAATAAACAATAAATTTAAAATCATTTAAAAAAGAGGTACACAAAAAAACACCAAGTGGAAAAAATAGGTGATCATAACCAATCAACACTAATGAAAAATTTATTTTTGGGGTTTATCAGAAATATAAATATGTCTTTCCATTATGACCCCAAATTTCTCCTAATCATTTTCACTCACAAATTGACCCAATACCGGCCGACACAAAACCCCCAATACAAAAGTGGACATAACAAGTATAACTAGACAAAAACAATACTTTTAAACCCATCAATGGTGACTGGGGGTAAACACCAATTTGGCCCAACGCGCGTTTCCGTTTAATCGCTTCCCAGGGGAAACCTTACCCAATCTTTCCCTAAATATAATTTTTGGGATGATCAAACCTGGGGGATTTTGGCGCCTGCTTTGTTTCGGGAAAAAGGCGTCATGTACCCCACTTCCCAAATCCCCCCGCCCACACGAAAAGCACGAGAAACAATCTCCCGGACTTCGCACTACACTTTAGATCCGAGCGGGACTGGCACACTTCCCCCAACTGGCATCGCACAACCCAGGCAGATTCACAGCAGCGATCAAAGTTATACTTCCACCCAATCACTGCATAGTACTACCGGGAAATGATCCAAACATTTTTCGTGAAGGAATAATATCATCTTTTTAAATCTAGGCTACATAACAACAATTGTGATACAACAATCTATAATCCTGGCAAAAATATTGTGAATAATACACAATACACATCACTCCAATATCATAACTGTAATCATATCTATAATAACACAAATCAACATAAACTGAGGGATCCACTTCTTTCGGTTTATCAATGGCATAATTAAGTCTTCATTGTGCCAGTATTCTAATAATTGGATTAGAGATGTGGGTCGAATTGAACGAACTTAAGTGGATATTCGTTTAGAAATTTCAGGAAAACTTCCGGTCGGGAACGAAGTCGAACCGTTTGGGAACTGTTCTTGTGAACGAAGTGTCTTTGATTGATAATATGGAGCTTCGAGCACATGGCGCGTTACATGGGCATAGCACTCTGGGAGGAAAGAAGGGCATAGCTGCATGACATTGCAGAGATTAAACCAATCAGAGACGCGGGATTCTGTGACGTCACGCACTATATAAGACCGAGTCTCATACCGCTGAGCGCACACTCCCTCTCACTATGTAACTGACAGTGAAGATTGCTGCTGCGGGTGATGAGCGCTTTCTGAAGAACTGATTTTAAACAGCGATTTCTGTGGGGTGTCTCAGCTTGTCCAAGACTGTTCTCTGAATGTTCTATTTTGTGATTTGTTTTTGGGTAATGGATCGAAATCCAGTGTGCTACCCCACTGCAGCTGCATATACATTCAATATCCAAGTGGGCATCTTAACATTTCCTGTTGAGTTTCAGTTAAAGAACAGCGTTTTTACAGAGACAAATACCATCTTCATTTTGGCTGCTGAGATTCTATTAGCGCCATTTACATCAGGGTTAATTAAGCCGTTGTTTTGCTGGTGTGCTGACAACAATAAACCTCTTTTTCAACAAGCCAAATATATATATTTTTTTTTTTGGTACCTAATTCACGAGCAAAGGCTAATTAGCAACTGTATCACTTGTTTGGTGGCGTAGAAAACACTCAATGGTAACACCTACTAGTTTGTGCGGCTACAATTCTTTGGCGCAATTTACATCCAGGGGTTAATTTAAGCGTGTTTTGTCTGGTGTGCTGACAAAATAAAACCGTCTTTTCAACTACCAATAAATTATATTGTTTTTTTGGTATCCAAATTCACCAAGCAAAGGCTATTACAACTTTATATCCTCTTGTTGTGTGGCAAGAAAACACGCAATGTAAACACGCTTACTAGTTTGTTCGGCTCAATTCTTTGGGCGCAATTTACATCCAGGGGTTATTAAGCGTTGTTTTGCTGGGTGCTGACTAAAATAAACCCGTCTTTTTCAACGCAAATATATATAATTTTTTTTTGGTACCTAATTCACAAGCAAAGCTAATTACATACGGTATCCTCTTGTTGTGTGCGTAGAAAAACACGCAATTGTAACACGTGCTACTAATTTTTGTTGCGGCTCCAATTCCTATTGCGCAATATTACATCCAGGGGTTTAATTAGAGCGTTGTTTTGCTGGTGTGCTTACAAATTAAACCGTCTTTTTCAACCAAATAATATATATTTTTTTTTGTTGGTAGCCTAATTCCACAAGCAAAGGTCTAATTACAAGCTGTATCTCTTGTTGTTGTGCGTAGAAAACCGACGCATTGTAACACGCTGACAAAGCTACAACTAGTGTTTTGTGCGGCTCATTCTTTGGCGCAATTTACATCGCAGTTAATTAAGCGTTTGTTTTGGCTGTTGTGCTGTCAAAAATAAACCGCGTTTTCAACGCCAAATATATATATGTTTTTTTTGTAGCCTAATTCACGAAGCAAAGCTAATTAGCATACAACTGTATCCATTGTTGTGTGGCGTAAAAACACGCAATTGTAACACGCTACTAGTATTTGTGCGTCTTCACAATCTTTGCGCTATTTACAATCCAGGGTTTAATTAATAAGCGTTGTTTTGCTGCTGGGTCATGGACAAAAATAAAACCTCTTTTAGCAAAACGCCAAATATATATATTTTTTGTTGGTAGCCCTAATTCACAAGCAGAAGGCTAATTACAAACGTATCCTCTTGTGTGTGGGCGTAGAAAACAATCACGCAATTGTAACACGCTACTCTAGTTTGTGCGTGCTCAATGTACTTTGGCGCAATTTACATCCAGGGGTTAATTTAAGCGTGTTTGCTGGTGTCTGACAAAAATAAAACCTACTTTTTCAACGCCAGAATAGTAGATATATTTTTTTTTGGTAGCCTAAATTCTCAAGCAAAGTGCGAATTTACAACTGTAATATTCTTGTTGTGGGGCGGAAAATCACGCAATGAACACGCTACTAGTCTTGTGCGTCTCAATTCTTTGGCACAATTTTACATCCAGGTGTGATAATTAACGTTGTTTTGCGGGTGGCGGACAAAATAACCCGCCTTTTTCAAGCGCCAAATATATTTTTTTTTTTTGTAGCCGAAATTCACAAGCAAAGCTTAATTACAAACTTATCTCTGTTGTGTGGCGTAGAAAAATCCACGCAAATTGTAATCATACCTACTAGTTTGTGCGCTCAATCTTTGGCGCAAAAGTTTACATCCAGGGTTAAGGGGAAGCGTTGTTTGCTGTTGTGCTGACATAAATAAACCTCCTTTCAACGCCAAAGATATATTATTTTTTTTGGTACCTAGATTCACAAGCAAGGCTAATTACAACAGTATCTCTTGTTGTTGGCGTAGAAAACGACGCAAATTGTGAACAAACCAGCCTACTAAAGTTTGCGTGCGCTCAATCTTTGGCTCAATTTACATCCATGGTTAGTAAGCGTTGTGTTTGCTGTGGTGGCTGACAAAAATAAACTCGTCTTTTTCAACGCCAAATATATATATATTTTTTTTGGAAGCCTAATTCACAAGCAAAGGCTAATTACAGACTGTATCTCTATTTGTGTTGGCTAGAAAACACGCATTGGTAACACGTCTTACAAGATTGTGCGGCGCAATCCTTTGCGCAATTTACATCCTAGGGGATAACTTTAAGCGTTTTTTTCTGGTGTGCTGACAAAAATAAACCGTCTTTTTCAAACGCCAAATATATATATTTTTTTTGGTACTAATTCGACAAGCAAAGCTAATTACAACTGAATCTCTTTGTTTGTGTGGCTTAGAAAAGCAACGCAATTGTAACAACGCTACAAGAGTCTACTGTTTGGTGCGGCTTATCAATTCTTTGGCGCAATTTACATCCAGGGTGTAAATAAGCGTTGTTTTTGCTGGTGTGCTGAAAAAAAATAAACCGTCTTTTTCAGACCACAAATATATAACATTTTTTTTTAGGTAGCCTAATTCACAAGCTAAGGCTTAATTACCACGTAATCTCTTGTTGTGTGGCATTGAAAACACCAAATTTGTAACACGCTACTAGTTTGTGTCGGCTCAATCCTTTGGCGCAATTTACATCCATGGTTAATTAAGCGTTGGTTTTTGCTGGTGTGCTGTACAAAAATAAACCGTCTTTTTCATACGCCAAATAATATATATTATTTTTTTGGTAGCCTAATTTCACAGCAAAGGCTAATTACAACTTATCGGTCTTGTTGTGTGGCGTAGAAAACACAGAAATTGTAACACGCTACTAGTTAGTGCGGCTCTATTCTTTGGCTGCAATTTACATCCAGGGTTAATTAACGTTTGTTTTGCTGGGTGTACTTACAACACAATAAAACCAGTCATTTCCAACGCCACATATATATATTTTTTTTGTAGCCTAATTCACAAAGCAAAGGCCTAATTAACAACTGTATCTCTTGGTTTGTGCGAGAAAACACGCAATTGTAACACGCTACTTAAGTTTTGTGCGGCTCAATTCTTTGGGCACAATTATACATCCAGGTTAATTAAGCGTTGTTTTTGCTGGTGTCAGACAAAAATAAACCGGGTCCTTTTTCCAACGCCAAATATATATATTTTTTTTTGTAGCCATTCACTAAGGCAAAGGCTAATTACAACTGTATCTCTGTTTGTGGCGAAGGAAACACGCACATTGTAAGACACGCTACTAGTTGTGTGCGAGCTCAATTCTTTGGCGCATATTTACATCCAGGGTTAATTAAGCGTGTTTTTGCTGGTGTGCTGACACAAATAAACCCTCTTTTCACCCAAAATATATATATATTTTTTGTAGCCTAATTCTCAAGCAAGGCTAATGTACAACTGATCTCTTGTTGGTGTGGCGTAGAAAACACGCAATTTTATCACGCTACTTTTGTTGCGTCCAAATCTTTTGGCCAATTTCATCCAAGGGGTTAATTAAGCGTTGTTTTGGCTGTGGTCTGACAAAAATAAAGCCGTCTTTTTCAACGCCAAATATATATATTTTTTTTGAAGCCTAATTCACAAGGCAAAGCTAATTGACAACTGTATCTCTTGTTGTGTGCTTAGAAAACACCAGATTGTAACACGCTACAACTACTATTTTGTGTCTCATTCTATTGCGCAATTTACATCCACGGTTAATTAAGCGTTGTTTTGCTGCAGTGCTGACAAAAATAACCCGTCTTTTTTCAACACCGAAATATATCTACAATTTTTCTGTTAGCATAATTCACAAGCGAAGGTTAATTAAGCCTGTTTGTGCTTACCTTATAAAACACACAGTGCTTGTAAATCGACACATACAATTAAAATGTTTCCCTGCCATTGTGACGCAATTTATATCCAAGGGTTTCACCAAGCTTTTTACTGTGTTTCTTTGGAGTCAAAAACAGGTGATAAATATCATATACAGATAGCTTCATCAGCAAACAGTGTCTGTACATTTTAGATACAAACAGTATGGTCAGACAGTAGAGTGCAGGCTCCTGCACTGCAGTGGCATGGCACAAACATTTCTGAAACGGCCCCAGGTCGCACACAGCAAGGACTCGCAGCAGTCACTTCGGTATGCCACAACTGCCCGCTGTCATCTAGCGGGCCGTAGTGTTGTTCAGCAACCCAGTTCTTGATTGGTTACTAGGCATCCTCTTCCACCAGATACATCTGACAACCCCATCCAAGAGTCGGTGGGAACCTCAACACATCAACACTTAGTTGCATGCCCGTGAGCGGATCATCGCCCTCACTCATGATCCTCAGCCCGCCTCTGTCGCCATCCAGTTCCCTCAGCCAGGGATCTAACTATGAGTCTGGGCTCAGCGCCACTATATAGCGAGGATGAACAATTTGAGGAGGCAGTCCAGCAGGCTTCGTGGCATCGAAGAAATTGGGCCAATATACCCAGCTGTCTTTGCAGTAGGCGTGCAAAGTATAGATGTGGGAAGTGTGGCTGGGAGGTCACGTGTGAGAGGTCAAGCCTCGCTTACCAGGGATCCCGGTGATGATGACAGTGAGTGACATGAAACACAAATAGATGATGATGTAGCCGACCGCACTGTGGAGCCGGGTGAACAAAGGGCTTCATCATCGCAGGAGAGGAGGGCGTCACTTGCGCTTCCAGGCACGGCGCACCAGCAATGGGTTTGTGTGGCCAGAGAGTCTAGCAGGGTAGCCAGCAGTGTGAGGTGGCGGAGCCAAGGCGGCCCCACGGGTAGAAAACCCCTTCGCAGGTCCAAGACAGTAGCGAGCACAGAGGATCAACGGGCACGTCGGCAGTAGTCACTCATGCGGAGCGTTGGCGGTAAAATCATCAACTCGGCCGGTGTGGCAGTTCTTTCTAAGACACCGGAGGAGCCGAAATGGGTATATGTTAGAATCTGGTGGGCGAAAGTGAAGCGTGGCCAGGGAGCTAAAACGTTGCACAACGCCCTGCGCAACTACATGCAGCGTCCACCATCCGGTGCCTGGTAGAAACGGGGCTCAGATGTGTGTGGTCCATCCTGCCGCTGCACAGCAGCAGCGGCCAGGTGCACGTCATGTCCAATTTTTTTTTTCAGCCAGGTCAAGGCCTCCACCCCTCTGGCAGAGGCAGCTGTTTTCTCTTTGACACTCAATCCTCTCCCGGTCCCAGATGCCTACCTGCTCCTCCGCTACTCATTTCTGGCGCCAAGCTGTCGTTCATAGAGGCATTGTAAAAGACAACAGTATTGCTCCAACCATCCTAGGTGCACAGCTGACCCGTGCTCCTGTCCCAATTGTTGGTACTGCAGTCCCTTCCCTTTCCAAATGGTGGACCTCTGCACCATTCCATAGAACTAATGGCTTTTGTGCCGACCGAGGAATGAGATTCCAAGCCCGTAATTGTCTTTTCCAAAAGGCAGGTACCTAAGCACTTCAATAAATATGTAGAACAGAAAGTGGTCAGTCCTGAGCCTTATCGGGTTTTTTCCAAGGTACAACGGCACCGCCAAGCGCGCGGACGACTGGACTTAACTACGGACCAGGGCCAGTACATGTCCACCCCCCCCCCCCCCCCCCCCCCCCCCCCCCCCTTTACGGCCCACTGTGTGAATGTGCTTCCTGCCCAGGGCACACCAACAACATGACAGGATACGCCGCTTTCCTCCTCCACGTTGGTCAAACTGCTGCTCGCTTCGCCAATGTCCGCCTCGCTCCCTCCCCACCACCACCACCATCTCAGCCTCCACAAGTACTGCTCCATCATACCACATGTGTAGGGCCACAAGCGGTGTCACGCATTCACTCCTCCGAGCTTGCCTCGCTAACGAAGTCACACAGGGATGAACTGCTCCGCGCTCATGCAGCAAGAAATCGATGTTGGCTTTCTCCGGCCAACTGCAAATCTAACCTGGTGACGGAACAATGGGAGGGAACATGGTTCCTCCTGCACCGAGGAGGGATGTCCCATGCGCCCACTGCTTGGCGCACGTTTTCAAGTCTGGTATTAAAAGGTTCCTGAAGTCTTCGCACCGATCTTCAGAACATTCTGAAAAATGCCAGGAAACTGTGCATTGCACTTTAGTCATTTCGTACAAAGCCAGAAACACCCTCCTGCGAGTTGCAGCGGCAGAACGGCCTCCCACCAACACCTCTGATATGCATCGTGTTCCACCCCTGGAATTCCAGCCTGCACATGTTGACCGAACTGTATGAACAGGAGAAATGGGGCCATTTAACGTGATTTTTGATGATCCAGCAGACAGAGTACTCCCTGTGTAACTGTGGATGTCAGCCAGTGGGCAGCTCATGCGTGACAACAACCTGCCGTTTTTGAAGGCCATTCAGAGCCAACTTATTTGTCAGTCGCCAGGAACTACGGGATGAATAACTGGCATTCCACACTGCTTCATGTCCTGAACATTGCTGAAAAATCTGTCTGGCAGGGACTGGAGATTGGCGCACTTCTCGTGGCCACCATATCCGGTGTGGGAACTGAAATGGAGGAGAGAGGAGGAGGAGACATTGGACAAAGCATTGTCCTGTAAATGAGTGGATTGTCTACCCAGGTGACAAGAGAGGATGAAGCAGGAGCAACTGGAAAGGGTGGATGGAGATGAAGGAAGACGAGGCAATGACTCCCAAGGCACCGTTGGCGAGTAATACAGTGGAAATGGGAGGCAGGAGCCCCTCGGATCACTTGTGCAGATGTCCCGCTCATGCTATTTGCCTGCTAGTGACAGCCGAATATTCAGCATTCCGGCAGAGGGATGAACTTACATGGCCTCTCCAACCATATTGACCCGCGCTACCCGTCCAAAATGGAGCTGTTTTCTCAGCTAAGGTGAGAGGGAAGACAAACTCAAAATACTATAGGAAATCCGTCCGTAATCAGTTGTGGGCCCGCTGCTATGTGCGGCATCGTCTCCTCCACTGACAGGTCTGAAACCGGGGGTTCCTCAGCGCTCACGTACTACTTGCGCTTGTGCGCTGCTGGAAGGTGGGGGGTAGGAGCTAGTACCACTTCCATCAGCAGTATCCTAAGTCTGGAGTCACTAATAGCAGCTTCACTTCACCCGCCTAGTGGAGAGGCAGTCACCACAGCACAGCAGCAGCAGGACATGAGCATTCCCTAACCAACAGGTTGTGGCCACTTGTCAGCACTCTGCACCTCCAGTTAGAAAATCCGCTGGACTACAGGGCATCCAAACTGGAATGTGGCCGCATCTTGCCGAGGTTTGCATGTAGAAGACTGTCCTGCCCGGCCAGTATGGCCACTCATAGCGGTGTTCATGCGCCGGGGGCCGATCGTTACACGGCCCAGGAGAGACCCCGCTTTTCCACGGGAAATTTTGAAACGACTGACCTTTGTCAAGATGAATCAGGGCGTGGATCGGCCAGATTTCCTACACACCAATGCCTTAGGCGTCATCTTGGGTATCAAACTACCTTCCTCTGCCACATATGTCTGATCCGCCACCCCCTGATGCCACAACATCTGCTGATAGTTTCTCTCCATCTGGCCTACCACCGTCTTTACCAGTTACTGGTATTGCCATCCCACCCTCAACACTCTGTCATTGTGCCACTCTGATGTGCTCATGCTTGCTGCGCTGCTGTTGCTGTTGCCGTGACATCCACACTGTGTCCATTGTCCACTCTGCTGCACTGGTACTGTTTTCAACTCTCAGAAGGTAATTGGCCACTCTCTGACCTCATGCTGTTGCTCCTGGTCATCACCTCCACTCTCTGTCCATTGGCCACTCTGCCTTACACTCTGCTGCTGCGCCAGTGACCTCCACGCTCTCAGTCATTGGTGCAGCTCTGTTGCCTAAATACTATTTTCTGCACCTGCAGAATGTCATTGTTCCCAATCTCTGACTCATAGCTCTGCTGTACTCCCTAGTCGTGCCCTCCACACTGTGTCATTTGCCACTGTCGACCTTCATGCTGCTGCCGTGGCTGCTGCCTGCCCCTCCACACTGTCCTACTCCGTTTTTGTGCCACCTCCAAATTTGTCATTGGGCCACTGAGGCTGACCTCATGCTGCTGCCGTGGGCTGCTTGCTGTGCCCTCCACACAGAGTCAGTGTGTGCCAACTGTCTGATACCTTATGCTGCTGCTGTTGCTCCCTTCTGTGCCCTCCACACTGTGTCATTGTACCACCTTGGCCGTACTCTTTTTTCGCCAGCTCCAGAAGTTAGTCATTGTGTCACTGCCTGACTCTCAATATCTGCTGCAGCTGTGACCTCCACTGTGTGATTTGTGCACACTCTAGTGCCCCTAATACTGTTATTTCCACCTCCAGTAATGTCATTTGTGCCACTGTCTGACCTCATACTGCCTGCTCCCTGCCCTCCACACGGTATCAATGTGCCCAACTCTGTGCCTTAATACTGTTGTGGCCGCCTCCATAAATTGTCATTGTGCCACATGCTACCTTACATAACTGCTGCCCGCCGTGGACCGTCACACTGTGTGATTTGCCACTCTGTTGCTTAATACTGTTTTTTTTTTCCTCCCGCCTCCATAATGTCATTGTCCACTGACTGAGCCTCGAGTATACTTGCTGCCGGCCTGACCTCCACAACTGTGTGATGTGCACACTCTGTAGCCTAATACTGTTTTGCCCACCTCCAAATGCCATTGTGCCACTGTCTGAGCCTCATACTGCTGCGCCAGAGCCGTGACCTCCACACTGTGGGTATTGTGCCACTCCTATGTCTAATACTGTCTTGCCGCCTCCATAAGGTCATGTGCCACTGTCTGACCTCATAACTGCTGCTGCCGGTACCTCCACAGCGGTATCATTCGTGCCACTCTGAGTGGCCTAATACTGTTTTTTTCCCGCCTTCCATAAGTCATTGTGCCACTGTCTGACCTCATAACTGCTGCTGCTGACCTTCACTAACAGATATCATTGGGGCCACTCTGTGGCCTAATACTGTTTTTGCAGCCTCATCTAATGTCTTGTGGCCACTGCCTGACCTCATAACGGCTGCCCGGAGCCCCCGGACCTCCACAACTGTGTGATTGGTGCCACTCTTGGCTTAATTACTGTTTTTCTTTATTTCCGCCTCCATAATGTCATTGTCCACTGCCTTTAACCCTCATACTGCTGCCGCCGTTGACCTCCACACTGTGTGATTGTGCCCACTCATGTGGCCTAATACTGTTTTGCACTCCGAATCCATTTGCCACTGTCTGACCTCATACTGCGAGCCGCCGTGACCACCCACACTGTTGATTGTGCCACTCTGTGGCCCTAATACCTGTTTGGCCGCCTCCAGGACAGACTGTCATGTGCCACTGCCTGAACCTCAAGCTGCTGCTGCCATGACCTCCACACTGGAGTGAATTGTGCACACTCATGGCCTAATAGCTGTTTTGCCGCCTCCAGAATGTCATTGTGCCACTGCCTGCCCCTCAATGCTGCTAGATGCGCTGCCGCTCGTCAACTCCACACTCTATCACAAATGTTGCCACCCTGAGGTCACCTCACTTGTTTTGTTTCTCAGGCTTTCGCTAGCAAAACTTTATCACTAACAATACCCGCCTTGAGTTTTTTTGGTCATTTTGGCCCTCCTTAATGCCCAGCGGAATTTATTGTGAAGCGGATTCAAGAGCCGGCATCAATGTGCTGGTCATAGACTAAAACACAACATTGTATGAGAGACCAAACCAAGCTCCTCTGCATATTTAAGCCATGCACACGAAACGTTCTACAGCACCCTGCATCTCTGCAGCCTGGAAATAAGCCC
Organism: Phyllomedusa bahiana; assembly: GCA_025379985.1. NCBI lineage: Eukaryota > Metazoa > Chordata > Amphibia > Anura > Hylidae > Phyllomedusa > Phyllomedusa bahiana. The sequence goes on from JAODAL010015541.1 coordinate 14,013, forward strand.
GCTGTTTTTTAACGGATCGTGCCAAAGTAATTCGGACCGAAACAATTTTGTCGAAAAGTTGCGCGAATTACCTACCGACATTTTTGAAAGAAATTCGGCCGATCTCTAATTGGGATCCATTAATAATCCAAAACGGTAATGGTTTTTTCCGTATAGTTGTATGGAAGCCACATAGTAATATCCCAGGTCTTAATTAATTCAGCTGACAGAAGAAAAGGGAAAGTTAAAAATCAATTCAAATTATAATCATAGATGGGAGTATGTGGAAATACCCCTATACATAAACTAAAAACCATATATTATCACCAAATGACTAAATATTTTCTCATAAAACATGCAAATTAAATTTTCTCATTTAGTCCAAAAGGGTCAGGGTTTTTAACCCCACAACATTTCGTTCTTTTTTAAAGGGATTTGGGCTATCGCCACCTCGACCCTAAGTACCAGATCTACCCCTTTCACTCGCAATCCGCTTTAAAAAACGTGTTTTTGGGGGAAATTCTCTTGTTTTTTTTTGATCAACTCCCTCACCTCTCTTGCTCTGTTATGCCCCGTCATGCCCCCGTTCCGCACTTTGACTCCCGTGTTTTTCCCCAAATATATTTTTTGGGGCAGGCAACTGCCTTATATCACATTCTTTGTGGGGCAGTAATAAAATGTCTGATCCTAATTCACGTGCACCATCCGTGAATAAAAACATCAGTTTTAATAAAATTTTAAACATGCCACACATTTCCCACAGGGGAAGAACCCCTTTTTTTGGCCCTCTCTGCAAAAGGGGTTGCAATTTTGAACTACGTAGGGCCCCTTACTAATGTCCTGTAATTAGACCCCTTCTTGAGTTAAAAAGGGGAAATTAAAATTTCTTTTGCAAACAGAGTCATTTTTAGAAACCCCCCAATTTTCCCCAAATCTACCAAATTTTGGGCCATTGTTGATTATACGTTTGTTATAAAAAGATACTCTTCCCTTTTTTAATTTTTTATTTTAACTGTAGCAGTTGATTTTCTTGGGTTGACTTTGCCCCCCCAATAGCCCTTTTCATACCCTTTCCCAAATATACCCCGTTTAAAAACTCTCTTTTAAACCCCTTGCCTGATGTTCAAATTACAAAAGGGGAACTATCGGCCATTGTAAAAATTTGTCCATGGGTATTCCCCTTATAGGGGAAAGGGTTTAGAAAGAGAGGCGTGGGAAAGGCATTAAGAAGTTTCCCTTACAAAAAACACTGTTTGTACATATCATCTCATCACTAAATGGATATACCCAGGAATTCGATTTCCTCATGTCTGCCTTGAATGTAAATCGATTTTAAATAAATTGTTATTGGGGGTTTTCCCATGAAAAGTCCAGTGGGCCATCGACCGTCCCTAAAAATAACATCATCGAGTACCTCACAGCACTGAAATGGCGGCCCGCCTACTACATCGACTTAAATATTGCCTTTCCCAGTAGCCAAGAAAAAGATTTGCATACCAGGGCGAAACCCCGCGCCCATTGGTTCCCTGACTGAGTAAAAAGTTGTCCCTAAAGCAAACAATTGTGTCAAGATAAAACTTAAAAACTCAAGGGTTAAATTTCTGGTCCATTCTACCACTGGTTTTCAAGAAAAATTCAACTCTTTCAACCTCCATGATGAAATTGTATATTGACTCTACGTCGCCGCCCAACCAATTTTCCCGGGTTCGTAGGATCCCTCAATCCGCCTCAGCATCCTTGTGTCCCGACATGGGGGGTAACACTTCCACAATTGGGTTTAAGTAATGATCTATAAATTTACAACAGGACCATAGTCCTCCTATCCCCGACATATGGAGGCCCGGCGATTGATGGGGCCTTTTTGGATCTTTGGGGGAAAGTAAACGTGGGGAATTTTTGGGGGTTTAAAACAATTCTCAAAATCTTTTTTGGAATAAATCTAATTGAAAGATTTCCCGCTACTGCAGAAGGGGTCCTAACTACAGGGTCACTAGTAAGGACCACTAATTTTTCAAAATTGCAACCCTTTTAGCACGAAGGTCCAAAACAAGGCTTTTTCCCTGTGGGAAAGTTGGCTTTTGTAATAGATTAAAACGTGTTTTTTCATTATGTTTGGGGCACTAAAATAGGCAGACATTTTTTTTACATCCCCCACAAAGAATGTGATATACATTTGTTGCCCATGCCCAAAAGCATTTTGGGGTAACCAACCCAGCTCAAAGTGCGGACCGGGGGCATGTACGAGACAAACACAGAAAAAAGGGGAGGATTCGATCAACAAAAACACTACCGGAAAATTTCCTCAAATATCACATTGTAATCAGGATTTCTGAAGGTGAAGGCATAGATCGGGACATCTAGGGATCAGAGGTTTGGCGATAGCATGAAATCCTTGAACAGAAAGAAACAAAAGGGATTGTGGCTCTAAATACCATGATCCGTAGGACTAAACGAGAATTGAACTTTGCATCGTTTTTATGATGCATAAGTATTTAGTCCATTTGGCTGACTAATATAGGGTTTTGAATTTGATGTATGGATTATCCCCAAAGATACTCCCGATCTATGATTAAAATTTTTTAATTGATTTTTAATTTTCCCCTTTTTTTCTGTCAGCTGAAGTAATTAAGCCCCTGGGATATTACTATTGGCTTCCCATACAACATATAGGAAAATCACATTACAGTTTTGGATTAGGGCCCCCAATATAAGAACTGGCACAATAAGTTTAAATTACTGCCTTTGATAACCGAAAAAGTGGATCCAGTATTATGTTTTGTTATTATAAAGATAGATTACTTGTTATGATATTGGATTTGTGTATTGTGTATTATTCCAATTTTTCCCCATGATTATATATATGAAATGATCACAACTTGTTGTTATGTAGCCTAGAGTTAAAAGAGATGATTTATTCCTTCACAGTAAATGTTTGGATCACTTGCCGGTAGACTATGCATTGATTGGGAGAAAAGATATTACCTTTATCCTGCTGTGAATCTGCCTGAGGTTGTGCGCATGCCTGTGGGAAGGCGCCATACCTGCCCGGCATTCTAACAGTGCTATGCGATGCCGGGAGATTCTTCTCTCTGCACAGTGGGGCGAGACTGCCAAGGGGTACATGACGCCTTCCTTCCGAACACAACGCAGGCGCCGAGAATACCCCAGGTGTTGACATCCCGATACTACTTTGCTGGTCAGATTGGGTAACGTTACACCCCCTGAGGAAGCGATCTAAACGCGAAACGCACGTTGGGGCCATAGGTGATACCCTCCAGTCACCACCCCTTTATCGTTAAGTATTCGTTTTTGTCCTAAATTATACTTGTTTTGTAACCACTGTAATTTTGGGCTCTTTGTTCAGCCCGGTACTTGGGTCAATTTGTGTAGTGACACTGATTAGGAGCAATTGGTCATAACTGGTAGACATATTTATATATTCTGATACAAGCCCAAAATTACAACTTTTTACATTAGTGTTGACTTGATGTTATGATCACCTATATTACCACTTGTGATTTTTTGTGTACCTCATTTTTTTAAATGATTTAATTATTGTTTATTCAAATAAAGATTTTGTACATTTTGATCATTTACTCCGCTTTGGTGCTTTCGGGGTATGTATTATAGAATTTGGAGAGTGATCGAGATAAGATAGGAGGCCAGATACGTCAGAGGCCTAGCCTAACGAGCTATTGGGGTGTTGCCCTTGGTTGCTTGAATACAACAAGATTGGCGGAGAAACAGTTCAATGACAATGAAGTATAGTTGCTGGATTGGCTCCCACACTCCCCAAACTTTGAAGAAAAATCTGTATTCGTAGTGAAGTGAGTCAACCAGTATGCACCAACATTGGGAACATGTAGAAGAGAGCTGGGATTAGATTTTGGTCGAGACATGCTTGGCAATAATATACGTCTGCAGAGACTATATATGTGTAAAATTTGTGACAGGAACATGCATTTTCTCTGTAAAATCATGCTCCACAGTTTCGCTCAATTTTGCTCTGAGTGAATAAGTATAAAAATATGCTGTGATTGACTCGTCTCCACAGTCCTACTTAGCAAAATGTAATACAGAGGGCCTGGGCCACCAGTATGTTTTGGGACCCTAGCAACACCCATGACTACATTGATGCCTCCACTTAGCACCAGTCACTGTATTGGTTTCCCATTCATATTAATATACAATTTAAATGTATTACTTTCATTCCCAGAGCTTTCCATAGGGTTGCACCTGCCTATACCTTCTCCCTCATCTATCTGTCTACCATCCTGCCATTGCCTTACAGTTAAATAACGGTCTAAGAATAAAACCCTCCACAATATTACTAATGACAAGAACTCTCCGGTAATTTTCTACTTTTCTGCTTATCAGGTCAGCAGAAGTTTCTATGTTACGTCTGATTGCTTGTGATTATGTCTCTTTGTTTGGAGGCATGGCCACTGTTCAGGTTCCTTGCATGTCAGCTGACTTGACCGAGCAACTTTTGTTTTTGCAAACTTCTGGTCTCTATAAAATTCAGTGCAATCTGGCAGTCTGGTTGCAGAGTATAATCTTATGATGCTGGTGAGACTCCAGGCAACAGCAAGTTGAACGGGGAAGTACACCAGCAATGACAAGAAACAAAGTGTGAATCAATCAAAGAAGAAACACTCACCACTAGATAATTCAGCAAACTGACAGTGGGCAGATGATGACAGGTGCATGGCTGGTGGAGATTCACACATGTGTTTTCTCCAGAAACAAAAGCAATATTGATAGTTGAGCCTAGCTAACTGCCCTTAAATATTACCATAAATCTCGCCCTAATACTTTAAAACCATAAAAATGTCCATAAGCTACAAATGCCCCTAAGCTGTCTAGGCAGGGCCCAGCAGAAACAAGACAAACACCAAACTGTTATTCTTAAGAACTAGAAAATATAGAACTTGGAAAAATGAAACTTAGGCAAAAAAATAAAATATACTTGACACAACTGAACTAGAAACAGTAATTAGACATTTCAGGACTAGACAGGACTTTACTATGTAATCTGCAACTGTCGGATTCCAATGTGCTTTATAGAGACCAGAAGTATGCTAATAAGCTCTGGGTGTATGGCCAGGTCAGGTGACATGTAAAGTTCTTGGGCAGTTGTCATGCAACCACTCAAAACAAACACACACAACAGAAGACAGACATAACATAGAAACTTCTGCTGACCTAATAAGCAGGAGAGGATGAAAATGGCTGGGTGTTCCAGCCCATTTGTAACACATTCCAACTTTCTTTTTTTATGATCTGCTCTGCTAGGTTTTAATTTGTTTTTACAGCCAGCTTCTAAAATTATTCTTGAAATCCTGCAGTAAACTACTGCTGATAAAAAATGGGCAAAAAAGTTAATAAAACTAAGACATATGGTGAAGTAACTCAGCATCTTAATCATGCAGCATACTATTTGAAGAGAAAAATTCATAAGATATTTAAATATGAAAAAATGGTTTAAAACCTATAGTTCTGCTTTGCTTAGGCTTTAAACATAACAGAAATGAAACTCAATATGTTGTTGAGCATAGAGATGTGAGCAGAAGTGTAACTTCAAGCTCTGGGGCCTAGGTGCAAAGAGTGAAAAGGGCCCCCCAGTTACCATGCGCCATTTACAATATTGGCAGAAGGGCTTTTGGCCCCCTCAGGTTGCAGGGCCCAGAAGCAACTGCTACCTTTGCACCCCGTATAGCTATGCCCCTCGATGTGAGGGAAAAAACAGCAAATATAAGTAATACATGTAATGACACATTCATTGATTAAAAAAGATTATTAGGGTATACCCACTCATAGAAGGTTTGTTGCAGAAATGCTGAATGGGGCTTGTATAATATTATGCATATGCTGCAGTAACAACCCTATTCATGTGTATGGACCATATTTTTGGTTGTAGAACTTCATGGGGAACATGTATGAAAATTGTCTAGGTCTAAGACTTTCTTTGTTGCCCATAGCAACCAATCAGATCTCTCCTTCATTTTT
>JAODAL010015541.1:25000-83532 GCA_025379985.1 Phyllomedusa bahiana
TCCTCGTCTGACCACTCTGGTCACCCTCTGTTCTGCACTTGGTTCCATGTTTCAGTGTCACTGTCCATCTGGACTCTTCAGTTCTTGAGAACTTTATCCATCCGTCTCTGGTTTTCAAGTACCGCTAGCCTGTCTACCATCTAGAAAAACCTCTGCATTTCTCCTCTATCAATGGGGAGATTCTGAAAGACCCTGTAATGTTCCATACCACGCATCTGTCTCTACAGGTTGGAAGGTCCCACAAGGAGAAGATCTCCTTTTACGTTCTGCCTTGTTCCTCTGCTACAGTTCTCCTGGTTCTCCCATGGTTACAGTTGTACGCTCCAGTGTTGGATTGGAAAACGAGTGAGGTTATCCATTGGGGCCAGCAATGCCACTCACACTGCTCAACAGTTGCCCATCTGGGCTTCCACCACTCTCCCACTGCCTACTGCCTTTGCTGTTCCTGTTGTAGACTCCCTATTCCAAGAAGTTTCCCAGGACTGGCAAGATATCTCATCTGCAGACAGTTCTTGGGAGACCGAGGAGAAGGTTGTTGCCCTGCTCCCCACTTTGGTAAATCAACTGACACGGAGGGGGGTGCCTAAGGAAGGAGATGCTGTCATGATTCATGCCGTGGTCACCGCTCTGGAGTGCGGACATGGCCTTGTCTCGCCTTTGATCCCTGTCCCTACTGCATCTGTGTACGCACCTGTCCTTGCTCCTGCTCCGGTCCTCGCTCCTGCCGGCGACTTGTGCATGCACACATCCTACCTATTTCATGAACTGGTCAATAATCTTTGACCAACTAGGACTTAAGGAAGTTCCTGACTTTGCTCTGGGTCAGTTTGTTGATGTTGTTACATTGTTCCTGACCTTGGTTTGCTGCCCTGGTTCCTGTTACCTGCGTTACTGACATCCTGTTTCCAGAGCTACCTTTGTTACCTGTACTGATGATTACTACCACTACATCAGTCTGCTCCCTGTCTGGGACTCTGTTACAGTCTATGGTTGCACCTGCCTTCACCCGTCATCTCTGATTATAGTCGCTGACCTAGATTGTGGCGAGGTAGGAGTAGCCATTCAGGAGTAGCTTTGCCTACCAACCCAAGTTTGTGTTAGAGAGGCCGTTCGCTAGCCTGGAAATAATGAGACCAGATTTGAGGTCATCAATGAAGGAGGATCTGATGCAGGCAATATTATTTCTCAGTACAAATTCATAGACTCCATTAATGTTATTCAGGAAGTTTTTGTTGAAAATGTTTTTACACTTACTGCATGATGTTTTGATATTTACAATTCCTTTTAAAAGTTTTTTGTGATTCTAATGTTGTATCCAATAAATATATTTTACACCTACAAGCAAAAGGATAACAATCTTTTGAACTTTTGGACTTTTTTCAGCTCCATTTCTACCCCATCCACTACAGTTTTGATCTGAGGTTACCTCAATTTATAGGTTAATTATCTTGCTAATTCATACTATAAACTTTGCTATGATTTAGCATATGCTTAGTTGTTGCAGATTCTTGTCATGTATCTGCATTGTTAGTCTTTTGCTCATGGTGGTGGAACAATCTTTTTTTTCTTCTGTACTAAAAAATACAACCATTCTCACATTTCCTAATAGCTCAGTGTGTTATTAAACTGATTCCCAAGCAAAAGGTCACTGGTTCTAGAAGCCATGAAGAAGATTTTCAAAGAAAAAAGAAGTATCATCATCCAGCTCATTGATAGCGTTTTCTCGGCCAAGAAAATTGCCAAACTGCATCTTGTGAGTCCATGACAGTTGGAAGAATGTGAAATGAAGTCTGTCCATCCATTCTAAAGCCAAGAGGTGGATGTCCAGGCAAAATATTAGAGTCAAAAGTTGGTATTCCCCACAAGGTCTTCTTCTATCTAACGCGACAGACACGGAGTGGAGGTGGCCGTATGTTCTATGTGTGAGTTCACAGACTTCCATGGCAAAGCACCATGCAGCACACATTACACAGGTCTTGAATGGTCGCCCAATAAAAGGTAAAGAAGCCTTGACTTCAATCTCGTCATAAGAAGCTTCGGCTCAAAAAAGTAAAATAATGGAGATGGAAATGGTGTGATTTGTAGTGATTGAGCGATTTTTATGTCAAAGTTGAACGGCGAAGGTTTTTATGGTGATCGAAATTCCAGATTCATGCGATAATTAAGGCGTTAAAATCTGTGCATCATTATTAAGATCGCGCTTTTCGGCGCTTCCTGTAATTTTGGCGGCCAGCAAATCTGATTACAGGAATAGAGCAGGTGAGATGTGTGTGCGGAGTATGACTGGGATGTGTCTGTTACGATTGGTGGAAAATCTCATGACCTCGATTTACATAGAACAGCGTTTCCTGTTTCAGCATCAGTGTCTCAGCGTCTCATAGGGATTAGGACTGCGCTATCTGCCTGTTGGCAAACAGCTCAGCGAAATGTAGTCTATTTTTGCACAGAGAAACCTATACTATTAGCTGTGATCTTCCAATTTGTTAGATTAGGAGATTTGAAATTTTATGTGTTAGCTAGCAGTATTTTAAAGCAGCATCTACGCTGTAATTCACGGCTCGGTGGCTGGAGGCGAGGGGGGAGGGGCTTGCGGGCCGAACCACAAAGACAAGTCTATCTATTTAAAGGAACACTGGATAAGTTATCCAAGACTGTAGTGTAGACATTGTAGTGGAATACTTTATTATAACTGTTTGCTATTGAAATATTTCTGGATATTGGGCAGCCTGAACTTATATTGGATACACATCATTCTTGTCAACTGCCTGTTCTTTGATAGCTGCAAAAACTCCACTTTTATTATCAGTATACATTTCAGATAGGTGTTCATTTTCAATTTTACCCAGTACACCTGTGACTGTTTGATATATCCACTTGCAAGTTAAATTACAATCTCAGCAATCTTGTAGTCAAGCAAGGTTGTTTGTTGCCAAAAAATCGTGTATCGTACGAAAAACAATACAGAGTTACGGTTTTTTGGACTTTTCTTTTGCCGCACCCAGCATTGTTCATTGACGCAGCATCTACGTAAACCTTTAAAAAGCAATTCTTTATTTCACCACAGGTGAATAGAAAGGTGCAAACAAATATCGTTTTATTATACTCAAAAACATAACAGTTAAGTGTTTTTTGACTTTGCACCCCGCATTGTTCATTGAACAGCATCTACGTAAATCTTAAAACAGCAATTCTATTTCACGACAGGGTGAATTAAAAGGTGCAAAAAATACGTTTTTTATTATCAAAAACATAAACGAGTTAGTGTTTTTTGACTTTTGAACACCCAGATTGTTCATTGACGCGAATTACGTAAATTCTTTACTACAGATTTATATCCCACTGGTGAATTGAAAGGTGCAAAAAATATCGTTTATTATACCAAATACATAACGTTACGTGTTTTTAGACTTTTTGCGCACCCAGCATTGTTCATGACGCGTGATTTTCTACGTAATATCTCTTAAAACAGCAATTCTATATCACACAGGTGAATTGAAAGGTGCAAAAAGTTACGTTGTATTATACGAATACTTAAAAGATACAGACATAACTAATTCCTTTCCCGGCACTTTTTTATATGGGGGTAAGGGACAGGTTTTAATGGTTCATTCTGCGGTCCAGGACAGGTATGTCAATGTCCAGTTTAACTAAAATGGTGGTGAAAGACTCACTTTCTGCTTGGCACTTTTTAAATTGGGGGGGTTGCAGGTTTGGGACTCATGCTGCGTTCCAGGACAGGGATATATAATGCCAGTTCAAGTAACATGAGGTTCAAATCTACTGGCACTTCTGGCACTTTTTAATTTGTGCGGTGATGCAGGTTTAGGGTCAGGCTTGTTGGTACAAGACAGGGTTAGTGATGGTCTGTGACTTTTTTTTCTGTGAATTTTATAACCTAAGTGTGTTGCCTAAGTGTAGCACTTATCCATTTGACTGTTGTGGATGTTAATTTCAGACTTCTCCACGCCTTGTTTGGTGTAATAATGGAAGGTGTTCGCTTGTCTCCCATTAGTCTTTAATCGGTTCAGTCGCCTCATAATCGACGCTCACTATCGAAAAAAACTATATCGATAGCAGGCACCGCCCGACTTTAGATAACGATCGATGTCGATAGCCAAACGCAATCGCTCAACACTAGTGATTTGGATGTGAAGAGATGACGTCAAAAGGCTCAGCTCTGATGATGGGCTGCAAATATGTCTGGAAGAATGGGGCTACAGATCGAGAAATTGAAGAAACTGTCAAGTTCGGTGAGGAAGCCTGATTGTTGTTTCACTGCCAAAGAATTGGATACTTGACTAGGATCCAATGTTGATCTCAATGCTGGATCTATATGTGGAGTATCCTACAAGATGAGTTACTTCATATACCCGGTACTATGAAAAAGCAACATAGTGTTCAGCAGGACAACAACCTGAAGAAGTTTTGGGAAGAATGGTTAAGTAGATGCTGTATTGGCCGACCACAGTCAACAACCTCAATCCAATCGAACACTTTTTGGGTAGAGTTGAAGAAAAAGCTGTTTTCGTACCCAAGTCCAGAATGCACCAATATTGGGAACATGTATAAGAGAGCTGGTATCAGATTTTGGTCAAGACATGCTTGAATCTGATCCAGAGCCCAGAAGGATTCAGGCAAACATTTTAAAAGCAAAAGGTGGGATTTACCCAAATACTAACAAAAATAATATTAAAATTTAATTTTTTTTATTTAAACATGATTTATAAGAGCAAAAACGAGTAACAATGTACGTTACATGCACAAGGACATCTGCACTGAACTTAGCAGATGGCTATATACTTGCATGTGAAATTTATGTTACATATAGGTTACAGTCTTATGTCTTTTGATGGAAGGTCTCACCTTCAAAGTTGTAGTGAATGGTGAGAGTCAAAATTTCAAAACATTGTTACCATTTTGGGTTTTCCAGTTACATAGTTACATAGTTAGTACGGTTGAAAGAAGACACGTTTCCATCAAGTTCAACCAAGGGTGGGGAAAATGTGGGTGAGGGAGAGAGACAAGGACTCTTTAAGCCCAGCCTCCTACTGGTTTAATGCCGGAACAACCAAGGCAAGAACCCAATCTGCTCCTGAGGAGACCATTTCTCTGACCCAGAGCTCACAGCCTGGATCCACGAATTTTTCCATAGTATTGTAACCCATTAATATTCTTTGTTCAGGTGGTATCTAAGCCGTTTCTTGAAGCTCTCTAAGTTCCTGCTGTGACCAGCTCCTCAGGCAGGCTATTCACAGATTCAGAGTTCTGTACAGTGAAGATGCTCTTCTACTCTGGAAGTATTGAATCCTTTTTTTCTCTAGTCGAAGGGAATGTCCCTTTGTCTTTTGAGGGGGCTTCACCTTTTTAAATTTTTTTTCCCCATACTTTTTGTGGGGCCATTTATATTTTAAAAATTTTAATCATGTCCCCCGAAGCCGTTTTTTTCTCAAGATAAAATTCAACTCATAACCTCTCCTCAAACAAAGATCTCCATTCCCTTTATAAGTTTGGTTGCTAATCTTTGACTCTCTCTAGCCCCTTACATCTTTCTATAAACTGGGGCCAAAATTGAAACACATATTCTAATGAGGCCCGCACCAATGCTTTGTACAGGGTGAATTACACCTGCCCGCGAGCCCAATGCTTTTTTAATAACCCCAATACTTACTTCCCTAGGGGAGCTGATTACATTGCATGCTTTTCTGTAGTCTATGATTCAAAACCCAGATCTTTCTAAACAACGATTCTCCAAGTTTTCTCCCCCTGGGGACATAATGCCTGTAATTATTTCTCCCCAAGCAGAACCTTACGTTTATCCACATTAAACCCCCATTTGCCAAATGGATCCAAAAGCACTCATTTTTCCGGGTCGCTACAATTTATGAGCATCTTCCATAATTGCACTACCCTCAAAATTTGGGTTGTCATCTGAAAAAAAACAAACCATGCTATTGACCCTTTCCACTATATCTTAATAAATACTTTAAAATAAGAAGAACCCAATATGAGCCTACGGCACACCACTCACAAGGGGGACCCAAAAAAATTTCGCAAAAAGCTTGTCTGTTCCAAAGTGTCTCCCTAATGTGTTTAAAAAATTTGTGATTTTGTTGCATATATGGGCCCCCATTTTGTACTAACAGCAATTTCAGTTTAAAACTTTTTTCTTTTGTCCTGTAAAACTACAAGTCCCAAATTACTGTGCTTTGTCTATCTTACTTCAAGCCTCAGCCTCACTTAAAAGCCCCTATTTCGTCCCTAATGTTAAAAGCCTTGTCAGGCACAACTAAACGGGTGAGGTGACAAAGTCTGTCCTGAAAAAAATAGACTCTTCTGGCCATCTGACCCTGGGCTCAAAACCCGAGCTTTATTGGTGTGGGGGCACTCTTGTCATCAAACAGCTGATACAGAACTAGAGGAAGTCCACGAAAAGATGAAGACTTTTCAAGATTTCCCCAAATTTTGGGAAAATGTTATTTTAAATTTTTTTTCCACTGGGCATCCCCCCTTAAAAAGCACTTTTGGTATAATTGTGAGAGCCCATTTGGCCAAAGCAAACCTCATTCAAATTGGTCCCTAGACTAAACTTTACGTATATCTGTACAACAAAAAACAAATTAGACAAAATTGGGGATCCTGGGGCACTGGGAAAAAGGATGCCCCGAGGTTTTGGGAAGGAAAGTGTTTTTTGTCTAAAAAACAAAGGGTTTATCCTTTGCGATTAAAACAAATTAAAAAACGCCTGTAAAGAAGGTGCGAAACGCGTTAGGCTTTTTAATTTTTTTTTAATCAAAACGAAGGGTAAACCCTTGCTTTTTTTAGACAATAAAACTTTCCTTCGCCAAAACCCTGGGATCCTTGATTTCCCCGTGCGCCGGGGTCCGCCCTTTTGTCTTTATACGTTTCAGAGGAACTCCGCCCCTAAAGGAAACCCCGGCTGCCGTGTTAAAGGCTCGGTGCAAAAAAACCCTGTAGGGCCTATGACATTGTCCTCTAAATAATGCACAACCCTACTCCGGGAGTGAATTTTCTATCCCCCCCCTATATTGTTTTTAAAATATTTCACGATTTTGCCCCCCTTTTTCTCCTTTTTTTTTTTGTACAAAAGAAACCCCTCTTGCTTAGGCCCACTTGTATTCCCTGTATGGTTTACCCAGCTTTATCTTACAAACAAAAATGCATTGGACGTTTTGCGGAGAGCAAGAAATAAGACTTATTAATTCCTGCAAAACCAGCGATAAAGTTTTGGGTTGTCCTCGGTTTTATTTTATTCCGTCGATGGAACACTGAAGTCAATCAATACCTCGGGGAATGAGTGTTGAGGATGATGTCAGTGGAATTGCATGTGACCACTGAGGTCACCGATTGGTTGTAGCAGTCACGTGCTGACTGGGGTTAATAACCCAAAAGGGGGTTGCACAATTGAAAAATTAAGTTTTTTTTTAATACTTTTTTTTGGCTATTCTTAAAGGGGGTTTTCCTCCAAAGCCTGCTCTTCATAGATAGCTTCAGGCTCCCCCCTGACAGGGGGGTAGGTGCTTCTACGCTTTTTGGGGAAATTCAGAAAATAAAATAATTACAAATATGTGACATAAGAGTAAACCTCTTTTTACCAGTTGAAGGCGATATACGCAAAAGAAAACAGTGAATCAGCCTGAATTGAGCTTTACTATTTTACTGTACAGAGATTATTCAAATGTAATTTATAGAATTTTAATTTGAGTCTTTTATCTTCATATGTTTGCCAAAAATCATAAAAAATATAAATTTTTAAAGCATACTGTGATATATTTTGCTTGCAACCTCTTCACCCTTTAAATTTAAAACCATTGATATGAAACAAAAGGTTTCCATCTTTTGATTTCCTTGCTTCATTAGTCAGAAATTTGATTAGAAGGTAGTTTATTCTACGAAATTTTCGGTGTTTTCATTAATTATATTCAAAGTAATTAAATCAAACTCCATAAGTACAGGTATTAATTGGATGTCTAGATTATATGTTATGGATATCTTGGTCAATTATTTTGATTTGTACCCTTCGTTTTAAACATTTATTTTGATTCAGATTCTGCATAACAACTAGCGCCATCTTGTGTTATATTTGGATTACCACATGTATTCTGTGGTTAGGTATGTTATACAAGTGACAATTGCTCTTGTCAAATGTATGCTGACAGTAAGAACAAAAAAGACAAACATAAAAATTTTTCCCTATGACTATAACCAAAACAGCCCCAGATATCATGTACAGTCTAACAGCAGTATAAAGGTATATCAAGTTTTAGCCAGACAGTGTGTAGATTATTGAGTTATACAAAAAAAAAAACACAGATTGTTACACGTGGAGGTGCAAATGTATTTTGAGACAGTTTGGAATCTTAAGGTTATTGAACTCTACAGGAGATGTGAGAGGCAGCCTTAAGCAAATTGCACAACCATGATTAAAACTAAAGTAAAGTAAGTGCAAACGGGGAAGATAAATGACAGGTTTTACAGACAGGTGAAAAACTAGGGGCCAACATTATAAAAACTGTTTAGGTTAAAAACTTTTTCTTTGTTCCCATACAACCAACAAGCTCCCTCTCATTTTTCCAGATACGATATAAAATTTAAAAGGGGCGCTTAAATTGGTTTTCAAAAGGAAACAAAGGGGTTTTTAACCTAGACAGTTTTCATACATTGGCCCTATCCTCTATATTTCATCTGTTTGGCAACTTTATTTTTTAAAGTATAAAAAAGAGAAAAGAATAACTTTGTAATTGTAGGTTGTCGAACTAAAACAGTTTCTGGGTTAAACCTTTAAAGGTGTCAATATTAGTTTGTTGTATAAAACAGTAATAAATGAGTAAAGGGCAATTATCAACGGGGGCTGCGCCCGTTCTTGGGGACCGATACAGGGCAGCCCCTTCATAAATGTTTAAAAGTTTAAAAACCCTTATAGGCGCTTCATAGCCCCGCGGCCTTTTTAATGCGCCTGGTACGGGGGGCGTGGGGGAGGCGGGGCACACTAGAACCGTAGCAAAGCTATAGATTTTTGCTTTAACGGATTTCTAGGCGCATTTGTGGAACAGGTTTCCACTTTCAAAGTGGATCCCCTGAACAAAATGCGTCCTAGCGCTGCATCGCCTGATTTATGACCCCGTAGAGCGGGTTTCATAAATCAGGGCATTCCTCTTCATTATACCAGAAATTTCGCATTTAAACCCCAAAAATTTCTACCGTCCCCCTGGGGCAAAAGTTCCAGGTTAAAAAACGGACGTTTTTAGTCCAAATTTACGCCCGGGGGTCAAATTAGGGGCGCATGTCCAAGTCTTTTAGGGTATCCACAGTTCTCATAGAGAATTTTGGATTACGTCTCCTCCCCTGCTCGCGAATAGCCGAGGGGGAGATAATGACATGGAATTACCAGCGCCGTATAGCGCCGCGGAAAATGTGTCTATGGGGGTGAGGCCCCGGGCCCCCCCCCCGCTCCCTCCCCTGCTCCCGCCCACCCCGGCCAGCAGCGTAATTGCAGGCGAATTTTACTCCCCGCAATTAAGGGTGCCCGTAGCCTTGGTCCTGAATTTTCCAAATAATCTCTCTCAGGTTACATAGTTACATACTGCAGTTACATAGAACGGTTAAAAAAAAGACATTTTCCTAAAGTTAAACCCAAGGATTTAAAGGAGTAGTGAAGGGGGGGATTACGGATTTTTAACTTAGTTTCCCTATAATAACATTGGGAAACAAAAAAAGCAAAAGAAATCCCTAAATGAATATTAAGGGCGACATGGGGCGGCATCTTTACACCCTGATATCCAGTGCAGCTCCATTCTTACATTTTCAAATCTCGGGGTGCTCTAGAACTGTAGTGAAGATATAGATTTATAGCCTCGCTACGGCATTTCTGTGCGCATTACACCTGGAACAGGTAGAGCACTGGAATGAACCTGATTTAATGACACGTAGAGGGGTTTTCTACTCAGGCGCATCTACCCTTTTTTTAATCACATGCAATTTGGCGTGAAATGCCAATTTTCTTACATGCGCCCCAATTCTGACCCCCAAAATTCCATCAACGGGATTTAAAATTTTTATTCAACTCATTAAAGGGTTTTACGTTACAAAATCATGTCTCAATTAGGGGGACAGTAAAAAAAGCATTTTGTAATGGGTTTGCATTATTTCTGTCACTTGTTTAGTAGATATCAGCTTCCTGTAAATTGCATTCGTTTCTGCTGTTGCTCGATGTTGTAAAACTCCCCCCTGGTCATTTTCTAGACACACCCCCGCACTGTGATTGGTGACTTCATTCAGCCTTGGGGGGTATTACGCCCCTAACGGGAAATCCGGGGCCACCCCCCCTGCACTGTGAGGGGTCCCCTCTGTGTTTACTCCCCCCTGACTTTTTAAAATTGATAGTGAAATAAAGGTTGCGTCTCTATATATACTGCAGTTTAAGGTGATATCGGGGAAAAAGACTCCCTGTTTAAGGGCTTTTGCCAAGGGTTGTTTCACCCCTCAAAGTCCATTCCTTAAGCTCTACTTTGAAAAGGGCGTTCATTCCCAGGCAGCAACCCCGCCCCCCTTATGATGTCATCGTTTTTAGTGTATAAAAATAAGATTCAACAATTTTCTGCAAAATCTTTTTTGTAAGTGCAGTGCTTAGGTATCCCTTTGCAAGAGAGAGGTTGGGATTAAACCCAATCAATTTTCTTTTTTTTTTTTTTTTTTTTTTAAAAATTTACAAAATTAAAGATTGAAAATATATTGTAACATCAAAATTTTATTTCATATAACACACAAAACCCCCCCCCATATATTCCCCCTTTGTTACAGTAATCATTATGGAATCCCTAAAGAACATTTATGCTTTACATACATGAAAAAACTTTAAATTCCCTCGGTTCCTATTTTGATCAAAAGATTTTAAGCCCCCCACTTTTTCAATGATTAAAAATTTGGGGCATCCACCAAACCTTACCTCCAAAAGCCAATTAAGGGCCTCTCCTGGTCAACCGACCTCCAAAACAGAAAAAAAAAATAAAAAACACACAGACTTGCAAGTGCACTTTTTATACGTTTAAACCCTCTTTATATCAAAATATGTGAACCAAAAATCTAAAGTTTTTCCATTGTACGTATCACACCAAGCACTTCAAATATGTGATACAATGCATTTACCTTGTGGGATAAATGATATAGGGAGTATGTAGGGGTAATATTATTCATTATAGAGATTGACATATAAATTTTTGGGTCCTATACTTGTGGAAATTGGGGGGGGGAATACTTGTAGGGACTAAACCCCAAAACCCCCCTTCTTGAAAACAAAACTTACCGCTGCACCAACACCCCAAGTTAGTAACAGCTGGCGGGGTCTTTTCTAAAAGCTGAGTGCTTCTCCCTCCATTGTTTTCACTCTAAGTTATGCAGCAAGCAGAGTTTTTACTTAAATGACATTTCCTTTATTTAGTAAAGGGCTCTGCCTGTTGTCGTACATTTGGGTGAAGCCCCTAAGTTAAAGCGCGGTTTCAATTCATTTGTTGTAAACTAAACATATGAAGGTGCTTCTGGAGTTTGGAGCCCCAAGGTGCAGAAATAAGAGCAGGGGCTACAGATGTTATTTCCCAACAACCTTCTGCATCCCTGCTTCAAACAAATGTGTCAAAATCTTCATGAGGAAGACCCCTGTGGGGGGGGAAACACCCCTCAGAGGAAGCCCCCCTGGATTTAAACTCAATCTGAAAAAAACAAACACACGAAAACTAACGTAACCCCCTTTTTAATTTAAATGTTTTTGTTTTTGGGAGTTCTTAACCCCAACTTTTTTCTTGCCGTACCAACTCTTCAGCAGGGAGGTTAGGGAAAGAGAATTTCAACTTTTGTTTTTGGGGTTTTCCCCTGCTTAACACCTTAAACAACCCCTCTTTTGATGGAGGGTGGTGTGTATCTTCTGTTGGCAGTGATGCCAAAAGATGTTGCTGCCTTCAGAAAGTTTTTGTGACTCCCAGCGCTGCAGCTGTGTTAGGAATGAAATGTTTAATAGCTAATTCCAGAGCATTTTGTGCACCAAGACCGGGGGAAGTTTTTAACCCTTTTAACTACATTCTTTTTTGTGAATACATTTTCCTAAAAAAAAACATACATATATTATGTATTCACACAACTGGGTTATTTAGTGTTAAATGTGAATGGTATAAAAAATAATACAGATAATGTATATAAATGCTTTTTATGTTCACCCTGCAAAAAAATGTAAAAAAATTACACAGTAATTTATATGTATATTCAATCTACGCCCCCTGAAATACAACTACTCCCAAATAAAACAAGTTCTCATACAACTGCATCCCTGAAGAAATAAAAAAGTTATGGCAGGAGGAAAATACTGAAAAAAATTCCTATTTAAGGCCGTTTCACTGGTTTTAAAAGGGGTTAAAAATACCTTCTACAATACAGCATTCCATAAATCAACAGTACAAGCAAAAATAAGAACCCTTTGTAATATATCTTATTAGAGGAAAACACTTCCTTTTCTCCTTCACCCCCTTTTTTATTTTTTCCCCGCTTTCTTTCCCTTTTCACTCAGCCATAAATCACTAAGAGAATTCATCCTGCAGAGGACACAAGGTTCCTGCTTTACCTAGAGGTCTATTAAAAGGAGAATGAGAAACAGAGATTAACTCAAAGATGGTACTGGTCATATAGTCAGTGTCTTCTCCCACCTCAGTGCTTGGCTCACAGCTACACTGCTCCATACTTCTGCTTTGGTGTGTCAGCCATTTACTTTCACTTCCTGCCCCTCCCCTCTCCTTAGACTTCTATCGGCAGCTGAAATCTGAATTCACTGTGAAGCAGTGTGCAAACATTTTCCCCTGGGAAAAGTACGATCGCTTGTACGTTGGGGGGAAAAGGGTTTAAACAAGTTCTCTAAGAGCTATAATTAGGGAATTGCGGAAGGGATTTTGCGAGTAAAACACAATTTTGTGCAATGCTGTGCAATTATGAGAAAAAAAACTGGGAACCTACCCCAAAAGGCATCGCTATGCAATAGATTTATAAAACTAGTCCTTAACGGTGTTGTAAGGTTATGTTTACTCAGCACTTTGGCAAGAACTTGCCAGGAAAGTTCACAGAAGCAAATTTGCACAAAAATGTACAGTTGTGATGCTGCTTTTAGCATAAAAAACAGATAATTATGACAAACAAGCAAACATCAAACTCACTTTCCTTGGAGATCCCATGGCAATAGTTCCCCTACATCAATTGGGTTTTGTTGTGAATTTTGAAAATAACAAATCCACAAGCACCCACACCAGATATTGAAATGCTGCAGATTTAAAAATCTACAGCATAGGGCTGTGTAAAACAATTCTAAATTATGTGGATGAGATTTATTCAGATCTTATACACATATATGGTTAAAATATACAGTTGGAAAATCAACAGCATTTTCAGTATGTGTGAACAGAACCTCTACCAAAGGGCAAATAAAAATAAACAATGGGGTGCACAATGTAAGAGGGGGCACTCTTATGGCACTATCTATAGTGACTGTGACAATAGTACAGTTTATGTACAAATGAGGAGTGTCCTTTATTATAGAGGGAAGTGTTATAAAAGGCTCCTGTCACACAGTGACAGGCTATGTCTCTGTGATAGGCTTGCTATTCAGTAACTGATAAGTAACTAGCCTATTATTTTTAATAAAAGAAAGCATTTCGGGTGCTTTCACATGGTGCATTTTTTACGTGTTTTTGATAAGTTTATTGTGTAGAAAGGCACAGCAATTAATGCTGTACATTGCTGCACAAAAAACGTATCAAAAATGCATCAAAAACGCACCGTGTGAAAGCCAACAAGCTTACGACCAGCCAACAAGTTGGAATCTTTACACAGAGCCACAGCTGATCACTCAGACATGAAAAAGTGATTGCTCTTGGAAAGCAGGAATAAAAAAACCAAAAACAATAAACCAAAAACAGCCCTTCCAGGGTTAGGCTATGTTCACACGGCTTAATTGCGGGACGTAATTACGGCCCGCAATTACGCCGTGTGGACGGGCGGCGGCCACGGGGGGGTCAGAGCGGGGGGAAGTGACGGGGGCGGCCAGGCCTTCTCGCCGGCCCATTGACTTGAATTGCAGCGTTCTCTATGAGGAAAACTGTCTGAATTACCGTAATGAATGGGCGTTTTCGGGCCGTAAATTGGCGCACTTCGGCCGCGTAATTACGGACCAAAATATGGGCCCATTGTAAGCCGTGTGGAACATGGCCTTAAAACAGGCGCACAGCGTTGCTATTCCAGCTGGGATTTAGGGACAGGACTTCTTTTATTTAAATGTCTTTTACATGTAAGTGCTGTTGCTTTGTAGTTTTACCCTAATGGCTAATGCTTTGTAATGGGCTTAGAAAAAAAGTGTCCACTGGACAATTACCTGTCTTCAGAAGATGGAGGGGAATTATCTACAGGGTAAACTTGGCTACAGAGTAAAACTATATCAAGATTGAAACAGTGTGTAAGAGCTGGTTTATGTGAACCTATCATAAAAAAATTATGACCACTTTGATTGCAATCTTTTAAGGGGACCGTTTACACGGCCATGTGGACTAATACCGGCCGGTTTTGCCGGCCGGTATATGTCTGTTTTGCGGCCGTCCCCACTGGCCACGGGGGGGACGCTTTTCTCCGCAATTGAGCGGAGAACAGCCATCCCCCTCCCATTGAGATGCACATGTTTCCGTCCGGGAAGACGGATGGAAGATTGTTGCATGTCAATGTTTTGTCGCCGGTCCGGCCCGTGCATCAAAAAAACCGCCGGGCGCAAAATCCGTGCAGTGGGGACTGCTTTGCACGGGCTTTTCCATAGAGCACAATTGTACTCATTTTCGGCCGGTTTTTTCAGGCGGTCTGAAAAAAACAACCGCCCCCAAAAACGGCTCTGAAAAAACCCGACCGACAACCCTGCCGTGGGGGACATGCCCTAATTAATTTGGGGGTTTAGATGAGTCAGTGGGTAAGATTTACTCTTGATAGAGATGGGCGAATCGATTCTAACGAAGTGGAATTCTGTTTTAGAAGAATTTCAGGAAAACTTCGGGTTCGTAACGAAATCGAACTTTTGGGGTGATTCGCGGGAACGAAAAGGTGATTTTCATTGATTAAAAGGCGCGAGCACATGGGGTTTGCATGGGGGCAATGCACTCTGGAGGATGAAGGGCATTAGCTGCATGACATGTGCAGAGATTAAGCCAATAAGGAGGGACGGCGGGTATTCTGTGACGTCAACGCACTCTATAAGGGACCGATGCGCGCGCTGGGGATCCACATCCTCTCACTGTACTGACTGGGTAAGGTGCTGCTGCGGGTGATTGCGCTTTCTGAAGAAATGATTTTTACCAGCGATTTTGGTGGGGTGTCTCAGCTTTGTCTCTGAGACTGTTCTCTGAATGTTCTATTCTTGATTTTTTGGGGTATGGATTGAAATCCGTGTGCGTCCACTGCAGCTGCATATACATTCAATATCCAAGTGGGATTAAGCCAGGTTCCTGTTGTATTCATTAACAGAAACAGCGTTTTTTACAAATACAATACCACTTCATTTTTGGTGCTCAAATTCTATTGAGCAGATTACATCCTGGGGTTAATTAAGCGTTGTTTTTGCTAGGTGTGCTGACAAAAAGTTACAACGTCTCTTTTTCAACGCCAAATTATATATATTTTTTTTGGTAGCCTAATTCCACAAGGCAAAAGGGTTTTAATTACAATTTTATTCTCTTGTTTGTTGTGGAGTTAGGAAAATACGCCATTTGTAACACCTTACAAGCTACTAGTTTGTGGTTTTGGCTCAATTCTATTGCGCAATTTTACATCCAGGGGTTATTATAGCTTTTTGATTTGCTGGTGTGATGGACAAAAATAAACGTCTTTTCAACGCCAATATACTATATTTTTTTTGGTAGTCCTAATTCACAAGCCAATGGTTAATTACCCAAATTTTATCTCTTGTGTGTGGCGTAGAAAATACACATTTGTAACACAGCTACAAAGTACTAGTTTGTGGTGGCTCAATTCTATTGGCGCATTTCATCCAGGGGTTAATTAAGCGTTGTTTTGCTGGTGTGCTGTACATAATTATAACCAGTCTTTATCAACGCCCAATATTTATATTTTTTTTTTTTGGTAGCCTAAATTAACAAGCAAGGTTATTACAATTTTTCTCTTGTGTGTGGCGTAGAAAAAATACGCCATTGTAAACACGGCTACAAAGCTACTAGTTTGTGGTAGGCTCAATTCTTATTGCGCAATTTACATTTCAGGGGTTAATTAAGCGTTGTTTTTGCTGGTGTGCTGACAATAATAAACCTGTCTTTTTAACGCCAAATTATTATATTTTTTTTTGGTAGCCTAACTTTCACAAAGCCCAAGGTTATTACATTTATCTCTTGTGGTGGTTGCGTAGGAAAGAAAATACGCCATTGTAATACGCTACAATGCTACTAGTTTGTGGTGGCTCAAATTCTTATTGCGCAAAAAATTTACATCCAGGGGTTAATTAAAGCGTTGTTTTGTGCTGTGCTGACAAAAAATTATACCGTTCTTTATCAACGCCAAAATATATTTATTTTTTTTTGTGGTAGCCTTAATTCACAAGCAAAAGTTAATTACATTTATTCTCTTGTTGTGTGGCGTTGAAAATACCACCATTGTAACACGCTACAAAAGCTACTAGTTGGTGGCTCAATTTATTGCGCATTTACTCCAGGGTTAATGAAGCTCGTTGTTTTGGCTGCTGTGGCTGACAAAATATAAACGTCTTTGTTCAACCACGAAAATATATACATTTTTTTCTTGTAGGCATAATTCATAAGGCGAAGGTTATTAAGCTGTTGGTTGCTTTTACATTTAGTAAAACCACCAGTGCTTGTAACTAACGACCAATACATGTTAAATTTTTACCTGGCCATTTTGTGGAGCGGCAATTTATATCAAGGTTAGCCAAGCTGTTACTGGGTTCATTTGGAGTCAAAAAAAGGGTGGTATTTATTCATATAAAAGATAGCTTCATCCAAAAAAGTTGTCTGTTACATTTTAGAAAACAAACAGTATGTCAAGGACAGAGAGGTGGAGGGCTCTGCAACTGCGTGTGGCAGGGCCACATAAAATTTCTGAAACGGGCCCCAGGTCGCAGACAGCAAAGGGGGGACGATCGCAGCAGGGGTCACTCGGTGTGGCCACAAATGCGCTGTTCATCTAGCGTCGTGTGTTGTTCAGCACCCATGGGGTTCTTGATTGGCTGGACTAGGTCTTCCTCTTCTCCCAGATGACATACTGACAACCCCAGCCAAGGAAGGTCGGTGGGAACCTCAGGACACAACACTTAGTTTTGGCATGGCGGGAGCGGGTCAGCTGCACCTCACCTTTGTCCTTTTTCAGCCCGCCTCTGTCCATCCTGTTCCTCTGCCAGGGATTAACTATGTGGGTTCTGGGCTCAGCGCCATATATAGCGAGGATGAACATTTTGAGGGGGCAGGCAGCGCTATTGGCAGCGAAAGAAATGGGGGCCCAATATCCCCAGCTTCTTGACATTAGGCGGCAAGTATAGTGTGGAGAGTGGGCTGGGAGGTCCAATTGTGGTGTTGGTGAGAGGTCAGCTCGGTCTTACCAAGGGACCAAGACCGGTGATGAGGGGACAGTGTGACGATGAAATGAAAACACAATATGTTGATGATGTAGCCGACCCGCACTTGGGAGCCGGGTAGAAGCAAGGGCTTATCATGCTTCAGGAGAAGAGGGGCGTCTGCTTGGCGTCCAGGCAAGCGGCGCAGCCAGCAAGTGGGGGTTGTGTGCCGTGAGTCAAGCAGGGTGGGTTGCAGCGGAGTGTGAGGTCGGGGGCCAAGCGGCCGGGGTAGAAAAAGAATAGAAAAACCACTTCGCCTGGTTCAAGGGACAGTAGCGGCACGGGCTCTGCGATTGGCAGCGGCGTCAGTTAGTCACTTCAGTGCGGAGCGTTGGCGGTAAAATTCAGCTTTCGGCGGTGTGGCAGTTCTTTGCTAAGGACCAAACGCGAGGAGCCGAATATGGGTTATATGTAGAAACCTGTGGGCAGAAAGTGAAGGTTGGCCAGGGAGCTAACGTTGTGGCAACAACGGCACTGCGTCAACACAAGCAGCTTCACCATCGGTGGGCCTGGGAGAAACGTTGGCTCAGATTGGTTGGTCCACTCCTGACGCTGCAGAGCAGCACAGCGGGCCAGTGTCCACGAATGCCATTTCAGCCCCCCCCCCACCCAGTCAAGCCTCCTCCACTCTGGCAGATGGCCAGCTGTTTCTCTTTGACATTCCTCTCCCGGTCCTGATGCTTCTGCTTCCTCGTACTCATGGCACCAGCAGTCGTTCCAGGAAGAGGCGATTGTAAAGAGGACAATCAGTTTGCGTCCAACCATCCTAAGGTGCAAAGCAGCTGACGTTGCTCCTGTCCCAAATGTTGTAGGTACTTCAGTCCCTCCATTTCCAAATGGTGGACTCTTGCACCATTTCTGAGAACTAATTGCTGCCCTGTGGCGAGCCGAGATGGAGAGTTTCAAAAGCCCGTAATTTATTTTCCAAAAAGGCAGTTAGTTTACCAGCACTTTCATAAATATGGTAGACAGGAAAGTGGGGGTCTGTCTTGAGCTTTTCGGTTGTTCCAAGGTACACGGCTGGCCGGACGTCTGGGAGCTGTAATACGGTCTCAGGGCAGTTACATGTCCTTTACGGCCCACTGGGTGAATGTGCTTCCTGCACTAGGGCACACCAACAACCTTGGACAGGAGACGACCCTTTTCCTCCACGTTGTCCATAAATTTGCTGCTCCTGCGCCAATGTCCGCCTCCTTCCTACTCACACCACCCACCATTCAGCCGCACAAGTACTGCATCCCATTCATACCACTTGTTGTATGGCACAGCGGTGTCCACGAGTTCTACACTAGCTTGCCTCGGCGAAGTACGAAGTCACACAGGGGAGGGAACTGCTCGCGTTCATGCAGCAAGAAATCGATGTGTGGGCCTTTCTCCGAGCCAACTGCAAATTTGGAAACCCATGGGTTTTGGAGACAATGGGAGGGAAACATGGTGTCCGCGCTGCACCGAGGAGGGATTGTCCATGCGCCTGCATGGCGGCACGTGTTCAATTTCTGGTTGTAAAAAGGTTCCTGAAGGGTCTTCACCGATCTTAAGAACATTCTGAATAGTGGCCAGGAAAACTGTGCATGCACTTTATCCATTCGTAATATCAAAGCCAGGAACACCCTCCATCGAGTTTGCAGCGGCAGACGGCCTCCCCCAACACGCTCTGATATGCGATTGTTTCCACCCCGATGGGAAATTCCAGCTGCACTTGTTGGGACCGACTGTATGAACAGAGGAAAGGCTCCATTAACGATTTTTTTGATGATCAGGCAGACAGAAGTAACTCCCCTGTGTTAAACCTTTGATGTCAAGCAGTGGCAGCTCATGCGGTGACACCTGCCGTTTGTTTGAGGGGCCATTCGAAGGGAGGCCAACGTTATTTGTCAGTCGCAGGGACTACGGGATGAATAACGGTTCATTCCAATGCTTCATGTCCTGGAACAGATGCTGGAAAAATCTGTTGGGCAGGGGACTGGAGATGTGGCGACTACATTTCGTGGCACCCACCATGAGTCCGGTTGGGGACTGAAATGGAGGTGGAGGGGAGGAGTGGACATTTGGATGCGAAGCATTGTTGGTGTATATGATGTGGATTTTCTACCAGGTGACAACAGGAGGAGGAGCAGGAGCAGCTGGAGGGAGGTGGATGGAGATGAGGAAGTCGAGGCAGATGATCCATGCACCGTGGCAGTATTACAGTGGAATGGAGGAAGGGAGGGCCATCGGGTCTCGTGTGCAGATGTCCCGCCGCTGCTGATTTTACCTGGCTTAGTGACAAGCCGAATAGGGTTCAGCATTCCGGCAAAGGGATGATTCTGGCTCTCCACCATATTGGACCCTCGCTACCGGTCCAAAAATGGGAGCCTTTTTCCCAGGCTATTGAGAGGAAGACCAAACTCTAAATAACTTTTAGGGAAATCCTCGTAATCAGTTGGCCGCTTGCCTTTTGTGCGGCATGTCCCTCCTCTGACAGGTCTGACCGGGGGTTCCTCAGCCGCTCACGTACCTATGCCTGACGGCTGCTGGGGGTTGGTTGGGGGGTAGAGCAGTACCTGCATCATCAGCAGTAATAAAAGTCTGGAGTCAAAATGGCAGGCTTCCTTCACCCGCCTAGATGAGGAGGGCAGTCACAGCAGCTGGCAGCAAGCTGGAATGGAGCATTCCTGAACCAACAGGTTGTGGCCTATTTGGGACAGCACTCTGCACCACACAGTTAGAAGATCCGTGGGACTATGGGCAGCCAAACTGGTTGGGTGGGCCGCAACTTTGCGAGTTTGCAGTTGGAGAAAGCTGTCCTGTCTCCGGCCAGTAGTGTGGCATCAGAGTGGTGTGTTCAGTTGCGGCGGGGGCCATCGTTTACCCCATGGAAGAACCCGCTTGTCACGGGAAATGTTGAAGAATGACCTTTGGTCAGATGAATAAGGCGTGGATCGGCCAGGATTTCACACTCCAATGGCCTTGGCGGCAGTCCTGGGTTCAAAACCTACCTGCCTCATGCACCACTATTTTTTGATTGCCGCCACCCGCCTGATTGCCACACATCTGCTCTAGTTTTCATACTGCCTACCACCGTTCTTTACCAGGGATGGTATTGCCACTCCCACCTCAATCACTCTTGTCATTGTGCCACTCTATGGTGCTCATGGTTGCGCTGCTGTTGCTGTTTGCCGTGACATCCCCACTGTGTCATTGTTGCCATCTTGGACGGCCTGGTACTGTTTTTGCCACTCAGATGTCATTGTGCCACTACTCTGGGACCCTCTTGCTGTTGTTCCTTGGTCATCACCTCCCTTCTATCTGTAATTGTGCCACTGCCTGACCTCATGCTGCTGCCGCCGTGACCTCCGCTCTCAGTCCATTGTTCTGCGCTCTGTGGCACTACCTAATACTATTTTGCCACCTGCAAGTATGTCATTGTGCCAACTCTTTGGACCTCATGCTTGCTTGCTGTGGACTCCTGTAGTGGCCCCCTCCACACTGTGTTCATTGTTTGCCATGTTCTGACCTCATGCTGCATGCCTGCTGCTTGCGTGCTCCTCACTGTGCCTACTCCTGTTTTTGCCACCTACAGCATTTTGTCATTGTTGCCACTGTCTGGACTCATGCTGCTGATGTGGCTGCTGCCGTGCCTCCACACTGTGTCATTGTGCCACTGTCCTGAACCTTATTGCTGCTGCTGGTGCTCCTGCCGTGCCTCCACACTGTGTCATTGTACCATCTTGGCCTACTCCTTTTTTGCCAGCTCCAAGAATTTGTCCATTTTGCCATGCCTGACTCATTGCTGCTGCCATCGTGGTACCTCCCCACACTGTGTTCATTGTTGCCACCTCTGCGGCTGGTACTGTTTTGCCACTTCCAGAATGTTCTTGGTGCCACTCGTCTGACCTCTTGCTGCTGTGGCATTGACGCCGTACTCCTCCACCTCTGTCACTAATGTTGCCACCTGAGCTCTCACGGTTTGTTTTTGTCCAGGCTTTTGCTGCCATTGACTTTTTCAGGCTTACGTTCTGCTTCAGTTTTTTTGGTCCAGTTTTTGCCCCATAAGTGGCCCAAGGGGCCCATTCGTATAGTTGAAGGATTTAAGAAGCGGCGGCAGGGTTTCATGTATGCGGGTCATACTAAAACAAACATTGTATGAAGGGGACTAAATCCAAGCTCCCTCTGCATATTTAGCATGGCACAAAGTTCTACAGCAACCCTGCAGGCTCTGGGCAGCCTGGAAATAGGCACTTGTTTTTTAACGTGAATTCGTGCCGAAGTAATTCGGGACCGATACGAATTTTTGTCGGAAATTCGGCAGAAGTTGGATCCCGAACCGAATTTTTGAGAAATTCGCCCATCTCTACTCTCTGATTAACAGCCTTACCTACATTAGCATTAGTATAGAGATAGCTATTAGTGACTGCAACCACCCACTGTGAAAGCAAAATATATATCAGCAGCACTGGTAAAAAAAAAATATATGGAATGCCCGCCTATTGGTCCAGAATCAAGGGCCAAAAATATTGAAAAAAAAAAAAGTAGATAGAACTTCCAACATGAGGGGAATTTATTTATCCCAGCGGTAGCACCCATTGGACTCATAAGCCCAGAATGAGTAGGGATGTAAAGTACAAACTCACATCCACCACCTCTCAATATTATAAAGTATTTTTCATGTGTTTCACATCAAAGAGGATTATTCATTTGCATTATCTCGCTTTTAAAACAATAATATTTATTCTCATTACTTTGTAAAAAATATCTTCTATACACAGTATCGAATGATTAGATCAGACTATGGCAATCAAATTGTAAGTCTTACATTCTGTCCTGTAAGGGCATGTCCCCACGGCACGGGTTTACGGCCGGTTTTTCAGCCGGTTTGCGGTTTTTCAGACCGCTTGAAAAACCGGCCGAAAATGAGCACAATTGTGCTCTATGGAAAACCCGTGCAGCAGTCCTCACTGCACGGGTTTTCCGTCTGGCGGCAAAACATTGAACAAGCACCATCTTCCGTCCGAAAACCGGATGGAATGTGTGCTTTTCAATGGGAGGGGGGAGGACTCTTCTCCGCTCATCGCGGAGAAAAGCCGTCCCCCCCGCGGCCGAGGGGACGGGCGCAAAGCAGGATAAATACTGGCCGGTAAACTGGACAGTATTTGTCCACTGCCGTGGGGATGCGCCCTAAGAGTGGCAATTACATGGAGTTCATGCTTTAGGAGTCATGGCCGTCATCATCCTTCCTCTGTAGTATACTGCTACGTTTCAAGGGTTAACCTTTCTCAAGCATGCTAACAATTGGCTGATTAGTCCTTAAATAGAAATCCTCGTATTTCAAACTCTCTTAATAAAAGCATAAAATATACACTCAATACATATTGCAACTTGTATTAAAGAGGCATAAGGTTAAAGATACAACAAAATTTCTTATTTTATACACCTTAAAAAGCCTCGCTTCACTATAGCTATCAAAGCCAACATTTCCAGCAACACTCCTCATTTAACCCCTTAGGGGCCAAGGTTTCAAGCTTTGTGATCCAGTATACCTCGCAGCGAAGCAATTGCTTCTTCATTTGATTTTGTTGCGAAGTGACTTCTTCAACAATGCACCACCTCAATTCACTGATATTATATGCATATTCAAAAAAATGGCGAGCTACTGACGTTTCTCCAAACTTTCTGTTTCCTTCATCTACCGTCTTTTCTACACTAGATTTAGTTTTGAATAGGCTTTTTGGGCGAGTTCATTAAGCCTTAAAATTTTATTGCTCGGTGGTTTGCCCATTATGTTTCCCACAGGGGGATCGCAACATGTAGATTCGAAATGGTATTATGTAAAAAACCTCTAAATTATGGGAAAAAATTGGTAGCCCTCCGAATACCACCCGGTACACAGTGATTGATTACAATGCTTGAAGGGTTTAAAATTGGGGTTAAAGAACAATATACAAGTTATAATATATACTTTTGTACCAAGCTACATATCCGTCTACTCAGTTTCTCTTGCTCTACAACCGGATGATGTCAAATCAGATGGCTTGTACATTGTAACAGATTGCCTTTAAGGTTATCTGTTGTTTTTTTATTCTAATAAGGGCTGTCCCCGCACAGAAGCACTGTAGGATAAAGCCCACCACTATCTAGAAAATTAAAATAACATTTCTTTCTCCAATCTATTAAAATACATAAGGGGTGTACTAATGATACCATAATTTAAAAATAACTGGTTGATACAGACGCACCAGTAAATTGCCACACTAGTGAGTTGTCTTCTAGAGTGTGGAAGGTACATTATGACAAATCCATTGCTGTTCTGTTTTTTACTTCTTACAAATATGTGTTGATATTCTTGTATTTACTATTAGATATCTGTGTGATAGTTTTCTAATTATTTTACAGACATTCTGATAAATATGAAAGTAAGTGAATACACAGCAATACTTAATCCAGATGGTTTTGGCCACTTATTTATAAAAGTGGTGTAATTCCTCCACCAAGTCCAGTAAATTATTATTAAAATGTACTGTCATACTGATCTTTGTTCCACAGATGTGTCATTACTCATATTTTCCAAGTTGATTCCCACAAGATTATCAGCTTTGCCAAAAAATCTGACTTTGTGAAACTCTGTTGGTAGTTGTTTATGCTGTAGATATACATAGGTGGCAACACAGTGGATGTGATGTAAGTTAGAGTATACTAAAGGTTTGGCTTGCATGGTAATGAATTGAAGTTTAGACCTCATAACTTGTAAGTTCTTGTGAGCCCTTATGCCTGTTGCTAGAATTGTCTGAGTTTGTTACTATGCAATATCTGATTTTGTTTGCTCATGCAGGGTCAAGACAGCAGGTAGGAAGAGATAGGTGATCGCCTAAGGTGCCACATAATGCCTGTCAGGAAGGGGGTAAAAGGATATATGGAGCCAGCTCATGAGTTGAGCCTGCTCCATATACTGGGGGTGTTGGCTATTAGTTACAGCTGGCACCTGCCTTCAGGGGCTGGAAGAGGGTATAACTCAAATCCTGGCTGTTTAACTAAGTTTATGCCATGGTCAAAACAACAGAGGCACCTAAGCAGTTAAGCAGGAAAAGGAGCCCTCTTTTTAGCCCCAAATTGACTCTCCCTCAATATAATCCTAGGGTATAAACTAGTAGTCATGGCAGCCAGGTGTCTAGTGAAAACCTACAAGTATGCCATCCTACTGTTCATATTATACCTGGCAAGGTGTGCTAAAAGAACTGTAATAGCAAACTTTTCTGCAATACATTCATTTTTCAGAATAGCATACAAGTGATCCGGCCTCCTATTGATCAAGGAACCAAGGGTAACTAAAACTAGAAGTAAAAACTATTTTGAAAACCTTTAAAATATAAAAAACATTACAAGTTAAAACCACCTCATTTTCCCATTTTACAAATAAAAAAGAAAAACAATAAAGAAAATAAACAAACATCATGTGTGTGCATTTTAAAATGGTACCAATGAAATCCCCACTTTAGTTCGCAAACAGCTATGAGACCTTACACAGGGATGTAGAAGGAAAAATATAAAAAAGTTATTAGTATCATAAAATGCTGATGCAAAGCAAATAAAACTAAATAAATAATCAGAATCGCACTGAGCTGCAGAATAAGAATATATATCATTTATACTGCACAGTAAACTGCATAAAAACAAAAACTCTTAAAGCTGGCACAATTGTTTTTTTCTAATACACCTGGCTAGGGAGAGCACAGCCACTGGCACCTTGCGTCAGGTCACAGCCCGGCATTTGAATTTTGCAGGGAGTGGGGAATGTGGCACTAAAATGCATTGCCTCATTTCTGTGCACATGTTTTCTCTGAAAGTGCTGTGGAATATGTTGGTGCTATATGAAGATTATTATCAGTGAAATTCATGGAAAGGGAGAACACATCTGTAAATTTAATGAGTTAAAACATTGAAAAGGCATTGATCCAATCAGAATAATTAATAATGGTACCATTGGAAAGTATTAATTCTTAATCCCAGGTTGTACCTTTTGATAAAAATACTTCAATGTCTCGGTTCTTCTATAAAGAGATAAATTGCATCCTCTCCGTGTCATGGAGGGGAACAACATACAAAACTGTCATTCCTGAAGCCATTTAATAAATTCAGGTTGAGATGAAGCAGAACATCTCTTATGTGCAATCTTTAGTTTTACTGCCAATAAATACACTAGTTTATAACCAAGGGTGATTTTAGGGAGCTCATGCAAGGATTCTGGCATCAGTTTATCCAGGATTAAAATTTATATTTAATTATAAATATTTTTATAAAGTAAACAAAAAAAAAAATCCTTGTTAAGTTTACAGCTGAATACCTGCTCAGAAGCGTGTGTCCCAGTTTTGCAGAGTATCTGTCACCTAGCTCATTCCTTATTTCCATGCATCAATCATGTTGGAATGATGCGATAAGGTTTATGTTCTTTACATACATTTTTATCCTCAAGTATATTATCTGTGTATCCCGGCTGCTGCTCAGTGTTAATTAGGGGTTCTACACCCTCTGCATGCTGAAAGCTTCCTCTACATGATGACAGCTGATTGGTTGGTCATGCGACCTCACACACACTGCAGACCAATAGTGACACAAGAAAACAGCTTAATGGGAGAAGCACTCCCATGAGAATATATTACAATACAACATGGGCTTTATTTAAAAAAAAAAAAAATGGTAGTAAACGCTAAGTATATAGTACGAGAGTACATAAAGTGGCACACATTTACCCACCTATGTGCCAGGACCTCCATGACATTGAACATGAAGGATGTGATTGTGATAACAGGGGAACAAAGGAATCCCCTGCTGTATGACCCTAGGTATGGCGGGCCCATGGACATGGTAGGCCTAAGGCTGCATTTTAGGTAGAAAGGCATTGAAAAGAGGCAAAAGGAAGAGTCCAAGAGTCAAATGAAATATGTGCAGTCATGTACAGTGGTTGCAGAATGGACCCTAAGAATCAAATCCACTAGTGGTACCCAAGACAAAACTCCACCAGAGGGCCCCAGTAATTAACTCCCTTGGTGGGCCCCAGGTACTCCAGTCCAACACTGTGTGCAATAGAAAGTACTTTAACCCCTTACCGATATATGACATATGAAGACATCATAGTGCCAGTAAAGGGCTTTGTAGCTACATAGCCGCCGGGTGTTAGCTGCTAATTTCAGCTAACACACAATGGTTAGCCCCTTAGATGCCGCGGCAAAGATAGCCATGGCTTCTAAATCAATGAGAAACAGTGCTGTGCACCATTCCTCACTTCGATTGGGGCACCCGTGGTGAAATTGCGGGCTCCCAATCGGTTAAGATGGCAGCTGGAAGCCTTGTGAAGGCTTCCATTGCTGTCATGTTTTCTGTTTCACTACTTCAAATCACTCCCCTTTTGGAAATAATAAAAAAAAAAAAATAATAAAAACAATTTACACATATTTGGTATCACTGCGTCTAAAAAAGTCCAATCTATTAAAATCTAACATAATTTAGTCCGTACATTGAACACTGTAGAAGAAAAAAAATTTTTTTTTTTGGTCATTTCACGTTCCCTAAAAATTGGAATAAATGTAATCAAAAAGTTGCATGTATTTCAGACTGGTACCAATAAAAAGTACACTTCGGCCCGCAAAAAATACCACCTCACTCAAGTCCGTAGGTGTTAGTAAAAAAAAAAGTTATTGGTCGCAGAAAATGGCGCCGTCGCGCAAATTTCAAAAATAGAAAATGTTTGAAATTTTTTAATGGTACTTCAAAACATAATGAAAACCATAAATTTCTGGTATTGCCGGATTTGTACCAACCTGTAGAATACAGATAACACTTCATTTTTACCGAAAATTGAACGCCATAGAAGCAAGACACCAGCAAACATGGCGCAAGTACGATTTTTTTCACATGGTATGATGAATGACACTATTAGAAAGTACGTTTTGTCATGAAAAATAAAAGCCCTCATATGTCTATGTAAATGAAAAAATAAAAAAAATTAAGACTCTGGAAAGGCGAGGAGGGAAAAACGAACGTGAAAAAAAAATAGGCCTCGGCATTAGGGGGTTAAAAGTTAAAAATAATACAACATAGCTTAACACAGTAAGGCTGAGTTCACACGGTTAATTGCAGGGCGTATAGTACGCCGGGTGTTCGGGAGCTTGCGACGATCAGCGCATACCCCCACGATGCGGGTGGGGTGGAGTGGGGCCCATAGACCGCTATTACTCGTGGCGCGTAAGCGCCGCGAATAAATGACGTCACTTATCTCCCCGCGCAGCATATTGTATGCCTGGGGAGAGGAGGTGTAATTCATAGTTCTCTATGAGAACTGTGGATTAGCGTAATGACTGGGGCAAATTTCGCTCGTATTTGAGCACAGTATGCCGCGAAATACGCGGTGAAATGCACCCCAGTTTAACTGTGTGAACATAGCCTAAGAAGGCTGACAGTATAAATACAAAAAGCACATCTGATATTTATTGCAATAATGAAATATAATGCATAGACATAAGACTCTTGAATAGCACTTCTATTTTTGCTGCAAAGAAACTCAGTGGTAACAGATTATGAAAATCTGGCTTTATATTGTATATAACTACAAATGAGCATCTTTTTCAATTGTTAAATGCTAACTTTAGCACTACAGGCTATTTGTATTATGTTCTGAATAGCTGTACATCTCTTGTTATATGTATATCATGATACATCCGACTGAAAGAGTAAGACTACATATAAGGTATAATAGAGAGAGGGATCCCTGTAATTAGAGTATGCCCTATCAACAGTACATTTGTTGTTTGTTTATCTTCATAGACCCTTTTTCAATTTGAGGAAACATGAATCAATTTTTATTCGTTCTTATCTTATTGCTCCCAGTCACCTCTGTTCCTGTGGTGTTCTGATGTCTTTCTGTGCAACATCACTTCCGGTCCAATGTTACATTAGGGTAACTTATGGTGACGTTGAACTGGAAGGGATGTTGAACATAATATCAGAACGTGAGAATCATAGGCGACAGGGATCGAGGCGAAGAGGATCAGTTAGGTAAGTCCTGCAAAAAGTCCAGTAGGGTTAATAAACACTGACCCTAAGCATAATTTATGGTTACAGTTAGGTTTAGGACTAAGTTTATAGTCAAGGTAAAAAAAATCTGAGTTTGGAAGAACTCAAACCCAAATTTATTTATACATAAACCGATGTTTAACTGAACGAGGACAGATTAGAGCAACACTGTTTAGACATGTCGTAGGAGCTTCTTACAGTTCACATTAATCGGAGCAGCGGAGCGAACTGCGTACATAGAGGGGCGCAGAATTGACTTGGGAAGAAGCAGGGAGGCGTGTAACTGGAATGGGATAAGGGTTGGGATTGGATAATGGTTGGGTGGAGTGAAGGGGTATGGATTTGTATAAATGGGAAGGGGGAGAAGTGTATCTATAGTGTGGTTGTGAAGTTCTTGGCTATCTTAGAAGCAGTTGAGACAAGAGTGAATTAGGGTGTTATGTAATAATAATAAAAAAAGAAAACAGCCTTTCCCATAGCCCACCTTCTTTCATGTTGTCCCTGGCATTCAGGAGCTGGAGAAATGGCGTCCTCCTGGTTTAGGTTCATGTGTTAGTGTTGGTGAGGTAGGAGTGTAGCATGTTTTATGCATACATACCAACTTTTGAAAGTGGGAAAGTGAAAGATTGTAAGATGCGGCACGCGTAGCCTGAACCTAAACCATTACACTAGAACCAATATTTCCACCATACAGTGATTATACAGTGGTATATACCAGTGTACACAGGCTCTGCAGACATTTAAGTGATTATAGTGCAGTAACATGTAGGGAGTCACCGGAGATATGTCCTGTGACTGGAACTATCTTTCCCTTTTCTTCTCCATCCTGTCCAGACCGCCATGATGGCTTTTTCCGACCATGATTCATCCCTGCAAAATTTACCACACAAATATCTTAGAACTCTATTTTTCAGCACTAACCTACCTGTAGCCACCTCTGTACAAACTTGACATGGGGTGATAAGTGGGGAGGTTATGGGGTGATAGGTGTAGGTGAAAAGGTTAAGGGGCAATATGTTGGAGTTATAGGTGGAGGTGAGAGCATTATGGGGTATTAGGTGGAGAGGTTATGGGGTGATAAGTGGAGTGATGGGTGGAGGTGAGAGGACTATGGGGTAATAGGTGGGAAGGTTATGAGGTGATAGGTGGAGGTGAGAGATCTATTGGGTATTAGGTGGAGAGATTATGGGACAATGGCGAGGTTGTATTTTGTGTTGGCACTAGGATGCATAACACAATTGTGGCGAGTGGTGGGAGAGAGGAGTACAGAGCACTGCTTACAATATCTTTGGGAGAGCATAGGACCATCCCCCTTGGAGAGTGTGCTGCGGCTGTGCTTGCACTCCCCAAAATCATATTGTGCAGGTTGAACTCCATACCCTGCACCCCCAGAAGAACAGGAATGATCTTCAGGGGATGCAGGAGACAGTTTTGTACTGTCATGTTTTTTTTTTAATGTTTTTATATTCATACAGGTCTCCTCTTTGGACTATGTCGGACTCATTGGATTATGTTGGACTGACATCGGATTGATTTCTTTAATAAGATGGTGAGAAAGGGTTGATGTGGGGGAGTATTTATTTCAATAAAAGTTTTTTTGTGTAATTTGTGTTTCCCATTTAATTCCAGTTTTAGTAATGGTGTTATGTGACAGACACCTCTCCATTACTAGAACTCGGGCTTGGTGTTAGCCAGCAGTAGTTTTTGTCACCCCAAGGCTGACACCAACCCCGTGTCACTATTGCCCCAGTATCTAACGCACCAGGGGTACTGGGAAGAGACAAGTTACCATCAGAAGCGGACTCTCTAATGTGATGGTACGCTTCTGGGGCGGCTGCGGGCAGGTATTTTTAGAATGGGACCTTCCCATTCTGATAGCTCAGGCTGCAGCTGTCGGTTTTACCTTGTCTGGTTATGGAAAATGTAGGGGACCCCACGTCTTATTCTTTTTTCCAAAAATCATGTATTTATTGAGAATCCTAAAGTGGGCACCTCCTGTAATCATTACAGTGGATGCCCATGTGCAGATTTTCATTAAATAAATACATTTTAAGAAAAAAAACGACGTGGGGTTCACCCATTTTCCATAACCAGCCAAAGTAAAACCGACAGTGTCAGCCTGATACTATCAGAATGGGAAGAACCATTGATACTAGTCTCTTCCCATTCTAAAAATACCAGGCTGCGGCTGCTCCAGGACCGGACCATCACATTAGAGGATCCGCTTCTGATGGTTACCGGCTCTTCCCAGTACCCCTGGTTTGTTGGGTACTGGGATAATAATGACACGGGGTTAGTGACAGCCTTGTGGTGACAATAAACAATGCTGGCTGACACCAAGCCCGAGGAAGCCCGAGCTGACACCCCTGCACACTGTAATACACACACCCCTCCCACACACACTCATCAACTGCACACACTCCTTCCCCACATACTGCTATACACAAACCCCTCCCCCGCACACTGCAATACACACACCCCACCCCTGAGCACAGCAGTACACACCACTCCCCCGCACACTGCATTACACAAACCCCTACCCCGCACACTGCAGTACACATACCCCTCCTTCGCACACTGCAGTACACATACGCCTCCCTCGCACATTGCCATACACACCCCTTCCCTGCACACTACAATACACACACCCCTCCCCCGCACACTGCAATACACACACACTCATCCACTGCACAAACCACTCCCCCAGCCACTGCACACCCCCCTCCCCACACACACAGCCCCCCCCTCCTTGCACTTACCTGTCCTGCTCACTCTGCTCGTGAAAGGGAGCGGAGCCTCGTGGCTCCCACTAAGGCCCGCCTCCTTTCCCAGTATTGCTCTCTGGGGCTTCCTCTGAAGCTATGAGAGCATCCTCGGCAGCGGCAGAGGACAGAGGCTTCAGGGCACCATCAAGAGACGCTACCCTCATGCCCTGTATAGAAAGAACCTCCGGCAGCTACTCAGCTTCGGGAGGTTCAGCAACCCAGGTGTGTGTGTGTGTGTGTGGGGGGGGGGGACGGACACGGGGGCGTGTATACTTTTTTTTTAAGCTCTGTTGGGTGTGCATCTGGAAAGACAAGCATGTGGAGATTTTTTCCCTGCTGCCATTGGAAAAAATTTAATTTTGATAGGGTTAAGTCAGAGGATTTCAAAAAGGAGGACAAGGAAAAGTGGCGGAACTGTTTGATTCCAAGGACATTTATGAATTGGTTGCAGGTGTTTGCCATTTTGGCGAGCATTATAGGTGAAAAGGCGCTGTAGAATTGTTCTGCACTTTTTGGATACATGAATAGTATTGGGGAGGCATATCAAGTGTATGAGGAATGGGATGGCTGCGATACGATACACAGTTTCACCAGCGGAAGGCTGTTCGGCCTTCTTTAAGATGGGACCATAAGAATATTAGTTTGTGGATGCCGTTGATGAATGGCCCTAAGGGAGGGGGGGGGGGGAGCTTGTCCTCTCCGGGCAGGGCAGTGGGCTCAACTGCAGAAGTGGTAGCCGAAAAGCTTAGGAAGGAGATAGACTTGGGATGCATTGCAGGGCCTTTTGAAGTTAGTCCTTTGGAGGGGCTAAAGGTTTCTCTTTTGGGTTTGGTGCTCAAGCGGGAGCTGTACAAGTTTCAGTTAATTTATGATTTGTCATATCACAAAGGGGACTCGGTCAATCATGGGATTGAACTGTGACTGTGTGCAGTTTCTTATGCATCTTTTGATGGGGCCATTTCTTCGGTTCGGCGTTATGGCCAAAGGGCATTACTTGCCAAGACGGACATTGAGGCAGACTTTTGGTCATGACCGGTGCATCCGGGTGGTTTTGAATGGTTAGATTGCACTTGGTAGGGCATTTTTATGTTGACTGTTGCTTACCAATAGGCTGTTCGATTTCATGTGCATACTTCGAGGCCTTTAATTCATTCTTGGAGTGGGTAGTGAAGCAAGAGGCCGGTTGAACTTCAGTGCTTCAATTGCATCAGGTGCAGTCATTGTTGGGGAAATTTAATTTTGCATGTCAGATTATGCCGATGGGCAGGGTGATCTGTCAGTGATTAGCATTGGCGACAGCAGGGATAGTTTCTCCCAGACATTACATTTTTTTGTCTAGGTCAGTGGAGAATGATTTGGAGGTGTGGGAAGGGTTTTTGGAGGTATACAATGGGCATTTCTCTGGATGAATAAGTCGGTTTTGAGTTTGGAATCAGAATTGTTTATTGATACTTCCAGTGCATTTGGTTTTGGGGCATATTTTCAAGGGCAATGGTGTGCCGGGAGGTGGCTGGAGTTATGGAGACAGGATGGGTTTTTGTCAGTACGGGCTGTGAAGAAGGACCCACATGATCTTAAATGCGTAGCAGCTATCTGTGACTATGTTTTATACTTTTGTATATCCGATTTTCATTTTTTATGTACTTTATCTCGCTGGATTATCAATATGAATGATTACAAGTAAGTCACTGGCTAACGGAACCTTCATCCGAATGAGAAAACAACAACAGCGTGGATATGTGAATGAATGTGACTGCT
Organism: Phyllomedusa bahiana; assembly: GCA_025379985.1. Lineage (NCBI taxonomy): Eukaryota > Metazoa > Chordata > Amphibia > Anura > Hylidae > Phyllomedusa > Phyllomedusa bahiana. The sequence goes on from JAODAL010015541.1 coordinate 58,229, forward strand.
GCACAGGTAAGACACTCAAATCTTTTTAACCTGTTTTTTGTCAAACTTGGCTCTGTTGGAACTCTTTCCGATTGTTGTGGCATTGGTGGTAGGGGATGACAGATTATGTAATTGGAGGGTTGCTGGGACAATCTGGGGGTGGTGCAGGCTATTAATAGGCAGAGTTCCCCTCCACTTACTGTTCCATTTGATTCTTTTGGGGCTTTCTTCAAATGTGCTTTTGGTTGTAGATCATTTGCTTGGTGTACAGAATTAAATTGCTGATGTTTTATCTCAGTTTCAGTGGGACAGTTTTCACATGCTGGCTTTGACTTAGCATGGTCTTTGGTTCATTGGTCTGTGAGTGAGACAACCTAGAAGGCTTATTCTTCTGTTTGGAAGTTGTGTGAAGATCCTTGTGGGCAGGTGAAAGGTTGTGAATCAGCAGTTGATTTTCAGTCGGTTTTGGGGTATTGGATCGGCATCCATTGGGGAGGGAGTGCCTTTTTCATGCATATCCCAATGGGTGGCTGCAGTGTCTTTTTGTTTTAAAGTTTAGGAAATAGGGGATTTTACTAAGTCATTTTTGGTGCGACAGGGTTTAAAGGACTATAAGAAGGGGATGTGTCACAGGGATCTGTGAATGCTTGTTTCTTTTTCTTTGTTGGGGGATATATGTTGCCTGGGGTTTTACTGCTCCAGGCTGCATTTCCATTGAAATTAGTAGCGGGTGGATGCGCTACCATAGTGGGATTGCTGTGTGACAATGTCGTGATTTCTGCGACCCACCTTCCCTCTTTTAATTTAAGAGAATTGTTCAGGCATTTTTGTTGGCATGGCAGCAGCAGAGCTAAAAGGGGGTCATGATATGACATGTTTAGGTCATAACAAAAAGGGTTCCTGGGTTAAAAGACTCAAGAAGCCCCCTTGGGGCCAGTGAGTGTAGCCAAGGGTATGTCGTAGCATGAGGTGTCATGATTAGTTCTAGCAGTTTTGATATATAGGAAGGGAAACCACCTTCAAGGCAATGGATTTGGCTTTAATGTTTATAGTTTATATGTCTGTTTTAATATGTTTAATAAATGTGGCTGTTATGGCCTATTACACCACATCAGTTGTCCTTACTGGGGCATGGGAGAATTAAATTTATGTCCAGCTAACTGAAGGTCTTCTTATCCCTAAGTCAAAGAAATTAATAAAGTATCCTATAGTCAGGAAAAAAAGGTTTCTTTTGTTGGTGCAAAACATTTGGGGTTACTGGTTCTCCTGGTTTAGGGAGCCTTACATTTAATACTTCCTGGAAATAAATATAAAAATTTGCTCTCTGCTCTCTTACTACTACCAGCTGAGAACAGATTAGGGTACTGGTTGGCTAGGTAAAATATCTATGATCTAATTACGCTGAGCTCCGTTACAAGGGCACCTACAGATGAGGTCACGCTCATCAGCATGTGAGCCTGCAGTTTATCACTGTCCTCAGTGGTCTCATGCTGTCTAAAGAGAAAGAGACTTCTGAGGCCTGTGAAAGCTGGCAAGTTAACGTGAACTGTGGACAGGAGAGGTGGGACCAGAGCTCAGCGCTGAAGTGGGCCCCGATTAGAAAGGTGAGTTTTTAATTTTTTTTCTATTTCCCCTCTCCCCGGGACACTGCAATGATTTTTCAAAGCCATACAACCTCGTTAATAAAAAATGCATGTCACTGCTCATGCTGTGGCCCATGCCCTAAGTTGCAGATGTGCTCATGTACATCCCCCCACTGCACTGTGCGGCCTTTCTGTCCCTCTTGTTTCCCTGTTCTGCTGCATCTTTCTCTCTAGGGTGGGTTCGCTCAGTTCCACTGATTTAAAGGGCTTGCACACACCACCTAGTTTCCCCAGCCTGTGGCCTGCTCCCTAATCCTACTTGAAGGGTACCAGCCCCTCAACTCACTGCGAGTTGTTGTGCACAAATATTGTTTGAGCTACTGTATTTCCAATGTGTTGTTTTGACTTGTTTTTGACCTCTCTGTTTGTGTGTTATATCACCTTCTGCCTGTTACTTGAATATGAAAGTACTATTCCTGCCCTGACCTTCTGCTTGTGACCTGACTATACCTTCTGTCTACTCCTCTGGTACCGTGCCAGTATGTCAGTTGTTACCATGGATGACCATGTTGGGGGAAGAAACCTGGGAGTTCACTTGTAAAGGGAGTTAAAGGGTGAAAACTAGGTGACTCCTTCAACTCTGCTGCTTCCGCATAAAAACTCACAGCTAATCCAATAGATCCAACTCCTGAATCGTGACAGTGTAGGACAATGAAAGCTTATCTGTTCATCGGTGTTCAAAGCAAGTTAGATAAACGTACATACACAAAAATAAGTGAAATCTAGAAAAACGTCAGGCATTTACAAATGGAGTAAATAGATATTTGTAAGGAATTAATATTTTTTAGGGCCGAATTTCAAGTTACAGCAATTCATTTCCATAATAATTAATGGCTTTTACTACCCTTGACCAAGTACATAAGGGCATCCTAAATCCTGAAGCTCCTTCTGGTCACACTGGCCAACATCTATACTCTAAAATGTCTGAATAAAAGTAATCTGCATTGCAGGCTGTTAAATGTTTATATTTATACTATGACAGATATAAGACATATAGACTTAAAGGGGTTGTCCAGTTCAAATAAAGCAGGCTGGTGCCAAACAAAATAAAAACCACTCATACTTTCCTACTTCCACTCCTCTGTTCAGTGCTGGGTCTCTCCAGTTTTCTGTTTACCTTTCCTTTGTTTCTGAACGAGATTAGAGATGGGCGAATTTTAGAGATGGGCGAATTTCCCGAAATTCGTTTGGTTCACTTCGCCGAATTTCTCGGCAAAAAATAACTTCATGCCAGAGAAAGTCATGCCAGAGAAAGCTGGGAAAAAACAAGCTGAGAGCTCAGGTGGCAACATTAGTGACAGAGTGTGGAGGTGACGGCGGCAGCCACAGCAGCATGAGGTCAGACAGTGGCACAATGACATTCTGGAGGTGGCAAAAACAGGGAAAAGGCCCCAGAGTGGCACAATGACACCAGGTGGAGGTCACGCAGCAGCAGCATGGAAAGGAAAAAAGGGCCCATAAAAGATGGGGCAGACATGGCACAATGACACAGTTGTGAGGTCAGGCATCAGCCACAGCGCAGCATGAGTCAACAGTGGCACAATGACACAGTGTGTAGGTCAGGCAGCAGCCACAGCAGCGCATGAGGTCAAACAGTGGCACAATGACATTCTTGAGGTGGCAAAAACAGGAATAGGCCACAAGTGGGACAATGACACAGTGTGTAGGGCACGGCACACCACAGCAGCAGCATGAGGTCAACAGTGGCACAAAGACACAGTGTGTAGGTCACTGCAAGCAGCAGCATGAGGGCAGACAGTGGGACAAACATTCTGGAGGTGGCAAAACAGTAGTAAGCCACGGGTGTACAATGACAGAGTGGAGGTTTACGGCGGCACAGCATGAGGGCAGACAGTGGAACAATGCCATTCTGGAGGGGGCAAAAACAGGAATAGGCCACAGAGGGCACAATGACAAGTGTGTAGGTCACGGCAGCAGCCCCAGCAGCAGCATGGTCAGACAGTGGCACAATGACATTCTGAGGGCAAAAACAGAGTAGGCCACAAGTGGGACAATGAACAGTGTAGGTCACGGGAGCAGCCACAGCACAGCAGAGGAACAAGCTTGGGGAACCCTTTAAATAAAATTGCGCTCCACAAATTGGCCAGGGAAAAAAAATTTTAGGCCGTTTAAAAAATCGTGTATTTTTCTGAAGTAAAGGGTTAATTAACCTTTGGGTATGAATTATGCACAGAATTCTTCTGGGGCGGTTTTAAAAGAAAGTTTTTTTTTACTGAGTGCAACTGCAGAAAAATACTTTGTTAACCCTTGATGTAAATTGCGCCAAAGAATTGAGCCACCACAACTAACTACTAGCTTTGTAGCGTGGTTGACAATTGCATGTTTTTTTTACTGCCACCACAACAAGAGATAAAACGTAATTAACCTTTGCTTGTGAATTAGGCTTACATAAAAAATAGTAAAATATTTTGGCGGGTGAAATGACGGTTTCTTACTTCCTTGGAGTCACCACAGCTGAAAAACAACGCTTAAATAACCCCTGAATTGAAATTGCGTGCGAAAAGAATTGAGCCCCCACAAACTACTAGCTTTGTAGCGTGGTTTACAGAATGCGGTTTGTTTTACGCCACACAACAAGAGATAAAATTGTCAATTAACCCATTTGGCTTGGTTAATTAGGGCTACAGAAAAAATGTATATATTTTGCGGTGAAAATAACGGTTTTCTTGGGGTCACCACAGGTGAAAAACAACGCTTAATTAACCCCGGATGTAAATTCCAACCAAAGAATGTGAGCCACCACGAACTACTAGCTTTGTAGCGGTTTACACATGGAGTGTTTTTTTTTGAACGCCACACAGCAAGAGATTATAAATTGTAATTAACCTTTGCTTGTGGATTTAGCTACAGGAAAAATTGTATATATTGGTTGGCGGTGAAAATAACGGTTTTCTAGGAACACCACAGCCTGAATGCAACCGCTTTAATTAACCCCTGGATGTAAATAGCGCCAAAGAATTTGAGCAGGGGGCCAAAATGAAAGTGGTATTTGTAATGTAAAACGTTGGTTTCTTTAAATGAATACAACAGGAACTGCTTAGATTCCCCCTTGGATATTCCAATGTGCCTGTGAGCAAATAGGATATAAATGTATATGCAGCTGCAGTGGACACTACACTGATTTCAGATCCAATAACCCCAAAAAAATCAGAAATAAATGTTAAGAGAAGCAATCTCCTGAGACAAGCAGATACAACCCACAAAATAATCGCTGTATAAAAATCATTCTTCATAACAATCAGCCGCGGCAGCACCTTCCCTGAATCAGTACAGTGAGAGCGGTATGAGCTCCCACGTCGCGCCCGACCTTATATAGTGCGGTGACGTCCACAGAATCCCGCCGGTCTATGATTGGCTTCATCTCTGCACATTCATGCAGCTATTCCCTTCTTCCTCCAGAGTTCTTTGCCATGTAGACACCATGTGCTCAAGCCATTTTGTATCAATGAAAAGCACACTTCGTTCACCCGAAGTACCCCAAACTACGACTTCGTTCAGAAACGAAGTTTTCCTGAAATTCTAAACAAAGTCCACTTCTTTAGAATCAATTTGCCCATCTCTAGCGAATTTCTCAAAAATTCGATTCGGTCACTTCGCCGAATTTTCCGACAAAATTCGGTTTCGTGTCGTCCGAATTACTCGGGCAACGAATCGCGTTAAAAAACAGCTATTTCCAGGCTTCACGAGAGCATCAGGGTGCTGTAGGAACGTTGTTGCCATCTTAAATATCAGAGGGAGCTTGGTTTGGGTCTTCATACAATGTTGTGTTTTAGTATGACACGCACATGACTGCCCCCGCTCTTAGAATCACACTTCACTATAAAATTCCTTGAGGCACTTAAGAGGGCAAAACTGACCAAAAAACTTCAAACGGAATGTAGCCTGTAGTAAGTCTTGCCAGCGAAAGCTGGAAAAATAACAAGCTGAGAGCTCAGGTGCACATTAGTGACAGAGTGTGGGAGGTGAAGGAGCCCAGCCAGCAGTAGGCCATGAGGTCAAGGAGTGGCACAATAATGACATTCCTGGAGGTGCAAAACAGTAGTAGGTTCACAGAGTGGCACAATCACACAGTGTGAGTCACGACAACAGCAGCAGCAGCATGAGGCGAGGCAGTGGCCACAATGACATTCTGGAGTGGCAAAACAGTAGTCAGGCCACAGAGTGGCACAATGTACAGAGAGTGGAGGTGACGGCAGCAGCAGCATGAGGTAATGCAGTGGGACAATGACATTCAGTAGGTGGCAAAAAAAGTAGTAGGGAACAGGAGTGGCACAATCACACAGTGGGCGCTCACGACAGCAGCAGAATGATGTCCCAGACAGTGGGCACATTGGACATATCTGGAGGTGGCAAAACAGTTAGTAGGCCAGCAGAGTGACACAATGACAGAGATATTGAGTTGACAGCGGCAGCAGCATCAGCACACTAGGTCAGGCATTGGCAACAATGACATTCTGAGGTGGCAAAATAGTAGTCAGGCCACAGAGTGGCACATCACACATTGGGAGGCACGACATCAGCAGCAATGAGGTCAGGCAGTGCAACCATGACATTCTGAAGGTTGGCAAAACATTAGTCGGCCACAAGATTGGCACACTGACACATTTTGAGCTGCACGGTAGCAGCAGCCATTAGGTCCAGGCAGTGCTACAATGACATTCAGTGAGGTGGCAAAACCGTAGTAGGCCACAGAGGGGCACAATCACACAGTGGTGGAGGTCACGGACGACAGCAGCAGCAGCATGAAGGGTCATCGCAGTGCGGCCCAATTACATTCTGGAGGTGGCAAAACAGTAGTTAGCCACAGAGTGGCACAATGGACATCAGTTTTGGAGGGCACGGTAGCAGCAGCATGAGGTCAGCAGTGGCACAATTGAAATTCTGATGGTGGCAAAACAGTAGTAAGGGCCACAGAGTGGCACAATCACAGCATTGTGGAGACACACGACAGCAGCAGCAGCATAGGTTCAGGCAGTGGCACAATGTCATTCTGATGTGGCAAAACAGTAGAGTAGGCCACAGAGTTGCACAATCACGACAGTGTGGAGGCACGGTAAAAGCAGCAGCATGAGGTCAGGGCAGTGGCACAATGAACATTCTGGAGGTGGCAAAACAGTAGTAGGCCACAGAGTGGCACATCACACAGTGTTGGAGGTCACGACAGCAGCAGCATGAGTCAGGCAGTGGCACAATGACATTCTGTAGTGGGCAAAACGAGAAGTGGGGCCACAGAGTGTGCACAATCACACAGTGTGAAGGGGCACGACAGACAGCAGCAGCAGCATGAGTTTCAGGCGTGTCACAATGACATTCTGGAGGTGCAAAACAGTATTAGGCCACAGAGTGGCACAAATCACAAACAGTGGTTTAGGTCATGACAGCAGCATCAGCATGAGGTCAGAGAGGGCACAATGAAATCTGGAGGTGGAAAAAAGAGATAGTAGGCCCACAGAGTGGCCATCACACAGTTGGAGGTCATGACGCAGCAGCAGCTAGCATGAGGTCAGGCAGTTGGCACAATGACATTCTGGAGGTGGCAAAAACATAGTAGCCCACAGAGTGCACAATCACAAGCACATGTGGAGGTCACGACAGCAGCAAGCAATGAGGGTCAGAGAGTGGCCATCAAGTGACATTCTGAGGTGGCAAAACAGTATTAAGCCACAGAGTGTCACAATCACACAGTGTGGAAAGGTCACGGACCCGAGCATGCAGCAGCTGAGGTCAGGCAGTGGCACAATGACATTTTGGAGGTGGCAAAACAGTAGTAGGGCCACAGAAGTGGGCACAATAACACAGTGTGGGAGGTCACGACAGGAGCAGCCTGAGGTCAGACAGTGGGCACAATGACATTCTGGAGGTGGGCAAACAGTAGTAGCCACAGATAGGGCCCAAGTCACACAGTGTGGAGGTACCACATGACCGCAGCAAGCAGCATGAGGTTCAGCATGGCACAAGAATTCTGAGGTGGCAAAAACAGTAGTAAGGCTCCACAGAGTGGCACAATCACACAGTTGTAGGTCACGACAGCAGCAGCATGAAGGTCAGCAGTGGCACCATGACATTCCTGGAGGATGGCAAAACTGTAGTATGGCCCTCAGAGTGGGCACAATCACACAGTGTGGAGGGTCGCGCCAGCAGCAGCCTGAGGTCAGAGAGTGGCACAATGTCATTTCTGGAGGTGGCCAAACAGTAGTAGGCCACAGAGTGTCACAATCACACAGTGTGGGGGGCACGGTAGCAGTCAGCATGAGTCATTCAGTGGCACAATACAATTTTGGAGTGGCAAAACAGTATGAGGCAACACTAGTGGCACAATGACAGAGATTTGAGGTTGACGGCGGCATAGCAAACAGCAGCTTGAGGGTCAGTGCAGTGCACCAATGACATTCACGAGTTGGCAAAACATAGTAGCCACAGCAGTGCACAATCACACACTGTGGAGGTCACGACCGCAGCAGCATGAGGTTCAGGCAGTGGCATAATGACATACTGGAGGTGGCAAAACAGTAGTAGAGCCCCAACAAGTGAAACAATCACACAGTGTGGAGGTCACGACAGCAGCAGCATGAGGTCCAGTGCAGTGGCACCATGACATTCTGGAGGTGGCAAAACAGTAGTATGCCACAGAAATGGCACAATGACACAGTGTTGAGTGGCCACGGTAAGCAGCAGCATGATGTCAGGCAGTGGCACAATGACATTCTGGAGGTGGAAAAAAAGAGTAGTTAGGCCACAGAGTGGCTCAATCACACATGTGGAGATCATACGACCAGCAAAGCAAGCATCATGAGGTCAGAGAGTGGCACAATGACATTCTGGAAGAGGCAAAACAGTAGTATGGGCCACAGAGTGGCACAATCACAACACAGCATGTGGGAGTCACGACCTGCAGCAGCAGCAGCATGAGGTCAAGCAGTGGCCACATGACATTTTGGAGGTGCAAAACAGTATAGGCCCACAGAGTGGCACAACCACACATTGTGGAGGTCAACACGAGGATCAGCATGAGGTCAGACAGTGCACAATGACATTCTGGAGGTGGCAAAACAGTAGTAAGGCCACAGAGTGGCACAATCACCACAGTGTGGAGGTCCATGACAGCAGCAAGGCAGCATGAGTCAGGCAGTGGCACAATGACATTCTGGGGTGGCAAAACAGAGTGGCCACAGAAGTTTGCACAAACACACAGTGTGGAAGGCACGACAGCAGCAGCATGAGGTCAGCAGTGGCACAATGACATTTCTTGGAGGTGGACAAAAAAGTAAGTAGGCCACAGAGTGGCACAATCACACAGTGGTAGAGGGCACGGTACAGCAGCATGGAGGTCAGGGCAGAGGCAACAATGACCATCTTGGAAGGTGCAAAACATATTAGGCAACAGAGGGCACAATGACAGAGATTTGATGTGACGGCATGCAGAGCAACAGCAGGCATGAGTCAGGCAGTGCACAATGAACATTCTCGAGGTGCAAAACAGTAGTAGGCCACTGAGTGGCAAATCACACAACTGTGGAGGTCATGACCGCAGCAGCATGAGGTCAGACAGTGGCATAATGACATTCTGGAGTGGCAAAACAGTAATAGGCCACAGAGTGAAACAATCACTACAGTGTGGAGGTCACGACAGCAGAACAGGCATAGCATGCAGTGGCACAATGATCATCTGGAGGTGGCAAAAACAGTCGTAGGCCACAGAGTGGCACAAAGACAACAGTGTGAGTGGCACGGTAGCAGGCAGCATGAGGTCAGGCAGTGGCACAATGACATTCTGGAGCTGGCCAAACAGTAGTTAAGCCACAGAGTGCACAATCACACAGTGTGGAGTTCACGACACAGCAGCAGCAGCATAGGTCCAGGCATGGGCACAATGACATACTGGAGGTGGCAAAACAGTAGGTAGCCACACAGAGTGGCACAATCACATACAGTGTGGAGGCACGACGCAGCAGCATATGTCAGGCATGCACAATACATTCTGGAGTGGCAAAACAGTAGAGGCCTCAGAGTGGCACAATCAACACACTGTGGAGGTCACGACCGCAGCAGCATGAGGTCAGGCAGTGGCATATACATTCTGGAGGTGGAAAAACAGTAGAATGCCTACAGAGTGAAACAATCACACAGTGGTGGAGGTCACACAGCAGTCAGCATGAGTCAGGCAGTGGCACAATGACATTCTGGAGGTGGGCAAAACAGTAGTAGGGCCACAGATGGCACAATGACACAGTGTGAGGGCACGGTAGCAAGCAAGCAATGAGGTCAGGCAGTGGCACAATGGACATTCTGAGGTGGAAAAAAAGAGTAGTAGGCCACAGAGTGTCACAATCACCCAGTGTGGAGATCATGACGACAGCAGCATAGCAGCATTAAGGTCAAGAGTGCACAATGACATTCTGGAGTTGGTCAAACAGTAGTAGGCAATCAAGAGTGGCACAATGCAACACAGTGTGGAGGGCCACGACCGCAGCACGGCACATGAGTCAAGCAGTGGCACAATGACATTTTGGAGGTGGCAAAACAGTAGCTAGGCCACGAGTGGCAACAACACAAACACAGTGTGGAGGTCACGAAGCAGGAGCAAGCATGAGTCAGGAACAGGTGGCACACATGACATTTTGGGAGGTGGCAAAACAGTAGTAGGCACAAGTGGGCAACAATGACAGAGTTTTGAGGTGACGCAGCAGGAAGCAACCGCATGAGGTCAGGCAGTGCACAATGACATTCTCGAGGTGGGCAAAAACAGTAGTCAGGCCACAGAGTGCACAATCACACACTGTGGAAGGTCATGACCGCCAGCAGCATGAGGTCAGACAGTGCATAATGACATTCTGAGGTGGCAAAACAGTAGTAGTGCCACAAGAGTGAAACAAAACACACAGTTGTTTGAGGTTCACGACAGCAAGCTGCATGAGTTCAGGCAGTGGCCACAATGACATCTGGAGTGGCAAAAACAGACTAGCCACAGAGTGTCACAATGACACAGTGTGGAGGCACGGTAGCAGCAGCATGAGTCAGGCAGTGGCACAATGAACATCTGAGGTGGGCAAAACAGTAGTAAGCCCACAGAGTGGCGACAAATTCACACAGTGTGAGTCACGACGACAGCAGCCGCAGCATGATGTCAGGCAGTGGCGACAATAGACATACTTGTAGTGGCAAACATTAGTAGGCCACACAGAGTGGCACAATCACACACAGTGTGGAGGCATCGAAGCAGCAGCAAGAGTCAGTCAGTGGCCACAATGACAATTCTGGAGGTGGCAAAACAGTAAGTAGTGGCCACAGAGTGGCACAGTCACACAGTGTTGAGGAGTCACGACAGCAAGCATCAGCAGCATGAGGTCAGGCAGTGGCACAATGACATTCTGGAGGTGGCAAACAGTACTAGGCCACAGAGGTGGCGAACACACACAGTTATGGAGGTCACACAGCAGCACATAGTCAGGCAGATGGCACAATGGACATTCTAAGTTGGCAAAAGAGTAGTAGGCCAAGAGTGGCACAATCACACAGTGTGGAGGGCACGACACTCGCAGCAGCGAGCAGCAGCAAGAGGTCAGGGCATGTGGCACAATTACATTCTGGTGGAGGTGCAAAACAGTAGTAGGCCACAGAGTTGCACAATCACACAGTGTGGAGGCAACGGTAGCAAGCATCATGGAGGTCCAGGCAGTGGGGACACAATGACGATGTCTGGAGGTTGGCAAAACAGTAGTAGGCCACAGATTGTCACAAAACACACAGTGGTGGAGGTCACTACAGCAGTCAGCATGAGGTCAGGCATGTGCAACAATGACATTCTGGTGGTGGCAAAACAGCAGTAGGCCACATAGTGGCACAAATCACAACAATTGTGAAGGGCACGACAGCAGCAGCAGCAGCATGAGGTCATTCAGTGGCACAAAGACATTTGGATGTTGCAAAACAGTATAGGGGCCACAGAGTGTACAATCACACAGAGTGGAGGTTCATGACAGCAGCAGCAGCATGAGGTCAGAGAGTGGGCACAATGAACATTCTGGAGGTGGAAAAAAGAGTAGTAGGGCCACATAGTGGCACCATTCACCCATTGTGTAGGTCATGACGACAGCACAGCAGCAATGAGGTTCAGAGAGTGGCACAATGACATTCTGGAGGTGGGCCAAAAACATAGTAAGCCACAGAGTGGCACAATCCACACAGTGTGTTAGGTCCACGACCGCATCAGCAGCATGCTTGAGGTCAGGCAGTGGCACAATGACTTTTTGGAGGTGGGCAAAACAGTAGTAGTCCACAGAGTAGCGACAATCACACATTGTGGCGGTCACGCACAGGAGCAGCATGAGTTCATACAGTGGCACAAAGACATTCTAGGTGCAAAACAGTAGTAAGGCCATGCAGAGTGGCACAATCACACAGTGGTGTGAGTCACGACCGCAGCAGCACAGCATTGAGGGGCAAGCAGTTGGCACAATGAACGATTTTGGAGGTGGCATAAACATTATTAGGCCAGCAGAGTGGGCACAATCACACAGTGTCGGAGGTCACGACAGGATCATCAAATGAGGTCCATGACACAAGAACATTTCTGGAGGTGGCAACACAGTAGTGGCCTCAGAGGGCACAATCACACAGAGTGGATGTCACGACAGCAAGCCAGCATGAGGTCCAGCATGCACAATGACATTCTGGAGGTGGCAAAACAGTAGAGCCGACAGAGTGGCACAACTCACACAGTGGGGAGGTCACGAAAGCAGCAGCATGTAGGTCAGGCAGTGGCACATGACATTCTGGAGGTGAAAAAACAGTAGTAGGCCACAGAGTGGCACAATCACACAGTGTGGAGGTCACGGACAGCAGCAGCATGAGTCAGCAGTGGCACAATGACATTCTGGAAGGTGGCACAAACAGTAGTAGGCACAGAGTGGCACAATAACACAGTGAAAAGGTCACGACAGCAAGCATGCATAGGTTCAGGTTATGGCACAGATGACATTCTGAGGTGCAAAACATGTAGTAGGCCAGGAGCGTGCACAATGACACAGTGTGGAGAGGTCACGACAGCACAGCAAGCATAAGTCCAGACAGTGGCACAATGACATTCTGGGATGTGGCAAAACAGTAGTAGCGCCAGAGTGTGGCACAATCACAAGTGTGAGGTCACACAAGCAGCAGCATGAGGTCAGGCATTGGCTACAATGACATTCTTGGAGAGGTGCAAAACAGCTAGATGGCCACGAGTGGAACAAACACACAGTGTGGAGTTTAAGACAGCAGCCTCAGCATGAGGTCAGGCAGTGGCACAATGACATTCTGGAGGTGGCAAAACAGTAGTAGGCCACGAGAGTGGCACAATCACACAGTGTGAGGTCACGACAGCAGCAGCAGCATGAGGTCAGAGACAGCTGGCACAAATGACATTCGTGGAGGTAGCAAAACAGTAGTAGGCACAGGTGGCAACAAATGACAACAGTGTAGAGTCACGACAGCAGCAGCATGAGGTCAGACAGTGGCACAATGAACATTTTCTGGAGGTGGCAAAACAGTAGTAGGCCACAGAGTGCACAATCACACAGTGATGGGTCACGACGAGCAGCAGCAATGAGGTCAGGCAGTGCACCATACATTCTGGAGTGCAAATACAGTAGTAGCCACAGTTGCACAATGACACAGTGTGGACATGTCACGACAGCACAGCATTGAGGTCAGGCAGTGGCACAATGACCTTCTGGAGGGGCAAAACAGTAGTAGCCACAGGTGGCAACAATCACACAGTGTGGAGGTCACGACAGCAGCAGCAGCATGAAGGTTAACAGTGGCACAAAGACATATCTGGAGTGGCAAAACTAGTAGTGGGCCACAGAGTTGGCACAATCACACAGTGTGGAAGGTACGACAGCCAGCATGAGGTCAGACAGTGGCACAATGATATTCTGGAGGTGGGCCCAAAAACAGTAGTCAGGGCCACAGATTGGCACAATACACAGTGTGGAGGTCACTACAGCAGCAGCATTGTCAGGCAGTGGCACCATGGACATTCCAGGAGTGCAGAAACATGTAGTAGTGCCACAGAGTGGCACAAGACACAGTGTGGAGTCACGACAGTCAGCAGCATGAGGTCATGCAGTGGCAGAATGACATTCTGGAGGTGGCAAAACATATAGGCCACAGAGTGGCACAATCACACAGTTTGAGTCCAAGGACAGCAGCAGCAGCATGAGTTTAGACAGTGGCACAATGACATTCTGGAGGTGCAAAACAGTATTTGGTCCACAGAGGGCACAATCACACAGTGTGGAGGTCACGAATGGGGGCAGCAGCATGAGTCGGCAGTGGCACAATGACGATCTGGGGAGGTGGAAAAACAGTAGTAGGCCCACAGAGTGGCACAAATCACCACAGTGTTGAGGTCACGACAGCAGCAGCAGCATAGGTCAACGTGGGCACACAATGACATTCTGGAGTGTGACAACAGTAGTAGGCCACAAGTGGCACAAAGACACAGTTTGGAGGTGTCACGAACAGCAGCAGCAGCATGAGGTCAGGCGTGCACAATGACATTCTGAGGAGGCAACACAGTAGTAGGCCCCAGAGAGTGGCACAATGACACAGTGTGGAGGTCAGCGACAGCAGCAGCATGCAAGTCAGGCAGTGGCACCATGACATTCTGGGAGTTGGCAAAACAGTAGTAGCGCCCACAGAGTTGGCACAATGACACAGTGTAGAGGTCACGAAAGCAGCAGCATGAGGTCAGTCAGTGGCACAATGACATTCTGGAGGTGGCAAAACAGTAGTAGGCCACAGAGTGCCAACTATCACAAGTGTGGTCACGACAGCAGCAGCAGCATAGGTTAACGAGTGGCACAAATGACATTATGGAGGTGGCAAAACAGTATGGGTCACAGAGCTGCACAATCACAGACAGTGTGGAGGTCACGAAAGCACAGCATGAGTCAGTGCAGTGCACAATGACATTTTTTTTTTTTTTTTCTTTTTTCTGGGAGGTGGAAAACATAGTAGGGCCACAGAGTGGCACAATCAAACAAGGTAGGAGGTCACTGACAGCAGCAGCAGCATGAGGTCAACAGTGGCACAATGACATTCTGGAGTGCACAACAGTAAGCCACAGAGTGGCACAAAGACACAGTGTAGAGGTCCACGACCAGCAGCAATCATGCATGAGGTTCAGCATGTGGCACAATGACATTCTGGAGTGCAAAACAGTATAGGATGCCACAGAGTGGTCACAATCACACATGTGGAGGTCACGAAAGCAGCAGCATGAGGTCAGGCAGTGGCCAATGACATTTCTGGAGGGGCAAAACAGTAGTAAAGGCAACAGAGTGGAACAATGACACAGTGAGGAGGTTCACACAGCAGCAGCAGCATGAAGTCAGACAGTGGCATCAATGACATTTCTGGAGGTGGCAAAACAGTAGTAGGGCCAGAAGAGTGGCGCCAATCACAGCAGTGTGGAGGTCACTACAGCAGCAGCATGAGGCAGTGGCAGTGGCACAATGACCATTCTGGAGGTGGCAAACACAGTAGTAGCCACAGAGTGGCACAATCACACAGTGTGGAGTGTAACGGCGCAGCAGCAAGAGTCACGTGGCAACAATGATATTCTGAGGTTCACAACAGTAGTAGGTCCACAGAGTGGCACAAGACACAGTGTGGAGGTCACGACAGCAGCAGCAGTATGAGGTCAGACAGTGGCACAATGACAATTTTCCTGGAGGTGCAAAACAGTAGTAGCCAGAGAGTGTCACAATCACACAGTGTGGCGGTCCACGACTGCAGCAGCGATGAGGTCAGGCAGTGGCACACATGACATTCTGGAGGGTGGCAAAACAGTAGTAGGCCACAGAGTGGCACAATCACGACAGTGGTGAGGTCATGACAGAGCAGCAGCAGCATGAGGCAGGCAGTGGCACAATGAACAATCTTGGAGGTGGCAAAACAGTAGTAGGCCACAGAGTGGCACAATGACAGAAGTTTCAGTGTGGATGTCACGACAGCAGCAGCTTGAGGTCAGGCAGTTGGCCACTATGACAGTCTGGAGGGTGGCAAAACAGTATAGTCACAGAGTGGCACAATCACTACAGTGTGGAGGTCCACGACAAGCAGCAGCACATAGTTAGACATGGCACAATGACATTCTGGAGTGGTCAAAACAGAGTAGGCCCAGAAAAGTGGCACAATCACACAGTGTGGAGGTCACGACAGCAGCAGGCATGAGGTCAGACAGTGGCACAATGACTTTCTGGAGGTGGCAAAAACAGGAGAGGGCACAGAGTGGCACAAATGACACATTGTGGAAAGGTCAACAGAGCAGCAGCATGAGGTCAGGCATGCATACAATGACATTCTGGAGTGGCACAACAGTAGTAGGCCACAGAGTGGCACACCAACACAGTGTGGAGGTCACGACAGCAGCAGCATGAGGTCATGCAGTGGCACAATGACCTTCTGGAGTGGCAAAACATAGTAGGCCACAGAGAGGCACAATCACACAGTAGTGGAGGTCACGACAGCAGCACAGCAGCATGAGGTTCATACAGTGGCACAATGACATTCTGGAGGTGCAAAACACTAGTGGGCCACGAGTAGCACAATCAACACAGTGTGGACAGGTCTCGAAAGCAGCAGCATGAGGTCAGGCCAGTGGGTCACAATGACATTCTGGAGTGCATAATCATAGTAGGCCACAGAGTGGCACAATTCACACAGTGTGGATGTCACGACTGCAGCAGCATGAGGTCAGGGCAGTGGCACAATGACATTCTGGAGGTGGCACAACAGTAGTATCCACAGAGTGGCACCATAACACAGTGTGGAGGTCACGACACGCAGCAGCATGAGGTCCAGGCAGTGGCACAAGTGACATTCTGGAGGTGGCAAAACAGTAGAGGCCACAGAAGTGGCACAATGACAGCAGTGTGGAGGTCACGACAGCAGCAAGCAGCATGAGGTCAGACAGTGGCACAATGACATTCTTCTGGGTGGAAAAACAGTATGTAGGCCAGAGAGTGGCACAATCACACACAGTGTGGAGGTCACACAGCAGCAGCATGAGTCCAGGCAGTACACAATGTACATACCTGAGGTGGCAAAACATTAGTAAAAAAAAAAAAAGGGCCCACAGAGTGGAACAATCCCAAGTGTGGAGGTTCACGACAGCAGCAGCATGAGTCCAGGCAGGGCACGAATGACATTCTGGAGGTGGCAAAAACAGTATTAGGCCACAGGAGTGGCACAATGACACAGTGTTAGGTCCCCCCGACCCCGCAAACAGGCGCATGAGGCAGACAGTGGCAACCCAAAGGGCATTCGGAGGGGGCAAAACAGTATTAAAGCCCCGAGAGTGGCAAAAATCACACAGTGTTGGGGGGCACGACAAAACACAGCATGAGGCCCCGGGATTGGGGAAATGACATTCTTGGGGGTTGGGGGAAAAAAAGTAAGTGGCCACAGAAGTGGCCCCCAAACAAAAAAGTGTGGAGGTCACGACGCCCGCAGCAGCCATTAGGTCAACCAAATGGCACAATTTACAATTTTGGGGGTGGGGAAAACAGTAGTTTGGGGCCCGAGAGTGGCCCCAAAAAGCCAACACAAATGGGGGGAGGTCCCCGACAAACAGCAGCCCCCAAAGGGCAGACAGTGGGGACAATGACTTTTTTGGAGGTGGGGAAAAAAAAAAGGGGTTAGGCCCCCCAGGGGTGGCCAAAAATGACAAGAAATGGAGGTGACCCGGGAAAGGGGCAAAAAGCATAGGTCCCCGAGAGGGGGGGCACAATGACACCCGGGGTGTAGGGGGAAACCCCAGCAGCAAAAAAACCGCAGCAACCGCAAAGAAGTCAGAAGTGGCACAATACACAGTGGGGGATGTCCCCCGGGGACCAGCCCAAAAGCAGCACCCCGCAAAAAAAAGGGCCAAAAGCGGGGGCCCCCAAAAGACAGAGTGCGGAGGGTGGTGGCAAAAAGCCAATCCCTGGTAAAGGAAAGGTTTTGGTTTGGGAGATGAGAAAACTGGCGGCAATGGGGTGGCCCGCAGGCGGGGGGCGGCCCTCAGAAAAAGTGGCTTGGGGGCCCGGTAAAATTTTTAACCCAGACCCCCAATTTTCCCCCACAAATTTTGGGGGGAGGCTTCCCCTGGCTTTAAAAGTTTTCTGACGCCCCAAAAGGGATTGGGGGTGGGGGAAAAAAAGGGGCCCATCCACGCCTGATTCATTTTTGGGCAAAGGACCCCCGTCCCTTCCACATTTCCCTTTGGGCAAAACGGTTTTTCTTTTTGGGTAACGATGGCCCCCCCCCCGCACTGAACCACCCGCTCGGGAATTGGGCCCCCCCCTACTGGCAGGCAGGAAAAGCTTTTCCACTGCAAACTCGGCAATTTTTTCGGCCACACAAACCCAGTTTTTGGCGCCCAGTAAAATCCCAAACGGATTCCCTTCCCAACTGGGGGGGCAGAGGGGCTGTCCCCAAATAGGCCCCCCTTTTTTTTGGTTCAGGGGGGTTTTCCCCGGTTTCCTGCTTTCTGGGTGGCACTAAAAACCCCCCTCACTAGGGGGGGGAAGGAAGCTGTCATCAGTAACCCAACTTATTGCTGCGATGGAGCTGGTATTTGCTCCTTTACCCCCCCCCCCTTTTCCCCAAAAGCCGGGATATACGTGGCGCTGAGGAACCCCCCCGTCAGCCCTGTCAGAGGGGGGACGATGCGCCATAGGAGCGGCCAATGACTAGGGGAGGTTTTCCCCCTATAGTATTTGAGTTTGTCCTCCCTCTCAAAAGCGGGGAAAAAAGGGCTCCAATTTTGGCCCGGGTACGAGGGTCCAATAGGGTGGAGACCCAGAAGTCTCCCTCTGCCGGGGATGCTGACTATTGGGGCTTCAAACCCGCAAATCAGTGCTGGGGGCCATCTGCACAAGTGACTCCGGGGGCTCCCTGCCCCCACTCCCAGTATACTGCCTTGGGGTCTTGGGGTCACTCCCCTTTTCCTCATAAACCCCCCTCCAGCTCTCCTCTCCTCCTCCTTGTACCGGGGTAAAAAACCACTCATTTCCCCGACAATGCTTCGCTCCAATGTCCCCTCCATTCAGTCCCCACCTGACCATGGGCCGCGAGATGTATCGCCACGCTCCAGTCCCCCCCCAATTTTCAGCATTGTTCCGGGACAGAAGATGGAAATGATTTTATCACCCCGTTCCTGGGACTGACAAATACGGGCCCCCGAAGGCCTAAAAAACGGCAGGTTTCAGCATGAGCTGCCACTGGCTGACAAAAGTTACCGGGGGATACCCTTCCGCCGGGGACATCAAAAAATCGTTAAGGGCCCTTTTCTCTTTTCATACGTCGGTCCAAATGTGAGGCTGAATTCCAACGGGGGAAACACCATACAAGTTTTGTTGGCGAGGCCGTTCTGCCGCTTACCGAGGAGGGTTTCCTGGATTTGTAGAATGGATGAAGTGCATGCACTTTTTCCTGCCTTTTTCAGAACTTCTGGGATCGGTGGAAGATTCAGGAAACCCTTTTTCAAAACCAGATTAAACACGTGCCCATCGGCGCGGGACCACCCCTCCCGGTGCACGCGGACACCATGTTCCTCCCATTGCCCGTCACAGGTTTCTGATTTGCATTGCCCCGGGGGAAAAGCCACACATCGTTTTTCTTGCTGAAAGACGGGAGCATTTCCCTCCCCTGTGTGACTTGGTTCTCCAGGCAAGCCAGGTGTAAAAAATGCTGAAAAACCGCGTCCCCTATACTGTGGTATGATGGAGCAGTTTTTTGGGGGGCTGAGATGGTGGTGGTGGTGGAGGAGGGGGACATTGGCCAGGACCGCATTTTGACAACTGGAGGAGAAAGCGGGGTCTCCGTCCAATTGTTGGGGTTTCCCGAGCAGGGAAACACATTCACCCGTGGGGCCCTAAAGGACATGTACTGGCCCTGACCGTAGTTTTAGCTCCCCAAGTCCGCGCTCCATGCACCTGGAACAAACCGATAAAACTCAAGACTGGGCCCCCCTTTGTTTTTTACATATTTATGAAGTGCGGGCTGCCTTTTGGGAAAAGAAATTACGGTTGGAACCTCCCTCAGGCTCGGGACAAGCTTATTCTCGAATGGTGCAGAGTCCCCCTTGGGGAAAAGGGGGGACTGCAGAAACCAACAACCTGGACAGGAGACGGTCAGCTCTGCACCCTTTGGTGGTTTACACAATGTTGTTCTTTGCAATCGCCCCTGAACGATGCTGGCGCCCGGTACGAGGGGCGGAGATTTACCGGGAGAGAGTCAAAAAGAAACGCTCCCTTCTGCAAGGGGGGTGAGCCTTACTTTGGTGCAATGGCTGCGTGCCACTACCATGCTGCGGCGGCAAGATGGACTACCACATTTAGCCACGTTTCTCCCAGGGCCCCCGGTGGTGACGCTGCAGTTTTGACGGGCCAGGTGCCAACGTAAGCTCCCGCCACAGATTCTACTATCCCCCTATTCGGCTCCTCCGGGTGTCTTAGCAAAGCCCACACCGCCGAGGGCTGATTTTTCCACCCAAAGCTCCGCACTGAGTATACGCCCCCGCTGCCCCGACCCCGTGCCGTACTTTCTTGGACCTGCGAAGCGGGTTTTTTATCCCGTGGCCGCTTTGGTCCCGACCCCCACTGCTGTACCCTGCTGACTCAAGGCCACACAACCCACTTGCTGGCTGCGCCGCTGCCTGACGCCCAAGCGGGGCCCTCTTTCCTGACATGATGAAGCCCTTTCTTCACCCCTCCCAAGGCGGGCGGCTACACTCATCTATTTGTGTTTTATCGTCACGTGTCCTCATCACCGGGCTTGGGAGCCCAGGCTGACCCCTCACAAAAATACCTCCATGCCACCTTCCACATTAAACTTTGCTGCCTACTGCAAGAAAAGGGATTGGCCCCATTTTCTTCGCTGCTAAATAGCTGCTGACTGCCCTCCTCAAAATTGTTCATCCTCGCTATATAAATGGGGCTGAGCCCAGACCCATAAGATCTCTGGCTGAGGGAACCGGAGGGACAAGGGGGTTTTAGGGGTCAGGTGAGGGCCGCTGACCCGCTCCCGGGCCATGCCAAATAAGGTTGTGTCTGACTTCCCACCGACCTTGGCTGGGGTTGTCAATGTCATCTGGAGGAAGTGGTACCGTCAACCAATCAAAACCCTTGGGTTGTTCAGCACCGGCCGGGAGATGACACGGCATTGTGGCCTCACCGAGTGACCCCCCTGCGACCCCCTTTCGTGCTGCGACCTGGGCCTGCTCCAGGGAAAGTTTGTGCCACTGCCACCCAAAAGGTGAAACCCCGCCCCCTCTAGCTGACATACTGTTTGTTTCAAATTTTCAGACCCTATTTTTGAAGAATCTGTATAAATTAAATACACACCCTGTATTTGACTCCCAAAGAATCAGAACAAGCTTGGGTAAATTTGGTAAAAAATTGTGCTCCCCAAATGGGGCCCGGAAAAATTTACTTGTATGTGCCTTTAAAACCTCTGTGTATTTTACTGAATATAAAAAACACAAACAGGCTTAATTAACCTTGGAAAAAGAAATACGCACAAATTTCTTCTGTGGCGGGAAAAAGAAAATTTCTTTTTCTGGTACAACTGCGAAAATACATTAACCCCTTGGATGTAAATTGCGCAAAAAAATTGGCAGCCAAAAAACTACCAGCCCTTTTTAGCGTGGGGGTTACAATGGCGGGTTTTTTTTCGCTACACAACAAAAGAAAAAAAATTTTAATTAACCTTTGCTTGTGAATTTTGCTTTCAGGAAAAATGTCTTTTTTGGCGTTGAAATAAACGGTTTCTTTTAGTCACCACAGCAGCAGAACAACGCTTAATTAACCCCTGGATGTAAATTGCGCCAAACAATTGAGCAACCTCAAACTACCAGCTTTGTAGCGTGTTACAATGGTGTGTATTTTATGCTACACAACAAGAGACATTCTTGTAATTAACCTTCGCTTGTGAATTATGCTACAGGAAAAATGTTTTTTTTGGCGTGAAAATAGCCGGTTTATTGTCGGCACCACAACAGCAGAACAATGCTGAATTAACCCCTGGATATAAATTGCGCAATAGAATTGAGCAGCCAAAAACTACCAGCTTTGTAGCGTGTTACAATGACGTGTTTTTTACGCTACACAACAAGAGGAAAAATTGTAATTAACCTTCGCTTGTGAATTATGCTACAGGAAAAATGTCTTTTTTGACGGTGAATAAACGGTTTCTTTTAGTCACCACAGCAGCAGAACAACGCTTAATTAATCCCTGGATGTAAATTGTGCCAAACAATTGAGCAACCACAAACTATGAGCTTTGTAGCGTGTTACAATGGTGTGTATTTTACACTACACAACAAGAGAAAAAAATTTAATTAACCTTCGCTTGTGAATTATGCTACAGGAAAAAATGTATTTTTGGCGGTGAAATAAACAGTTTCTTTTAGTCACCACAACAGTAGAACAACGCTTAATTAACCCCTGGATGTAAATTGCGCCAAACAATTGAGCAACCACAAACTATCAGCTTTGTAGCGTGTTACAATGGCGTGTTTTTTACGCTACACAACAAGAGGAAAACTTGTAATTAACCTTCGCTTGTGAATTATGCTCCAGGAAAAATGTGTTTTTGGTGGTGAAATAATAGGTTTCTTTTATCCCACAGCAGCAGAACAACGTTTAAATTTAAACCCCCTGAATGTAAATTGTGCAAAAGAATTGAGCAGCCAAAAATGAAGTGGTATTTGTATTGTAAAAACACTGTTTTTTTAAAAAGAATAAAACAGGAACAGGCTTAGATCACCCTTGGATATTCAATGTGCTGTGAGCAGACAGCATTAAAATGTATATGCAGCTGCACTGGACACACACTGGACTTCAGATCCAATACCCCAAAAAATCAGAAATAGAACGTTAAGAGAAGCAATATCTGAGACAAGCTGAGACACCCCC
This sequence comes from Phyllomedusa bahiana, assembly GCA_025379985.1. Taxonomy (NCBI): domain Eukaryota; kingdom Metazoa; phylum Chordata; class Amphibia; order Anura; family Hylidae; genus Phyllomedusa; species Phyllomedusa bahiana. Next base: position 80,820 of record JAODAL010015541.1, read on the forward strand.
CCAAAAATCGCTGTATAAAAATGAGTTCTTTAGTAAGAGCTGTCACAAGCAGCCTCGGCAGCACCTTCCCTGATCAGTACAGTGAGAGGAGTGTGAGCTCCCGGCGTCGCGCCCGGACTTATATAGTGCGGTGACGTCACAGAATCCCGCCGGTCTCTGATTGGCTTCATCTCTCCACATGTCATGCAGGCTATGCCCTTCTTCCTCCCAGAGTTCTTTGCCCCATGTAACGCCATGTGCTCGCAGCCATTTTATCAATCACAAGCACACTTCGTTCACCCGAAGTACCCCAAAGTTTGACTTCAGTCCGAACCGAAGTTTTGCTGAAATTCTAAACGAATTCCACTTCGTTAGAATCAATTCGCCCATCTCTAGATGTAATGATTAAACAGATTTTAATGTTTTACCTTAAATCATCAACTTGATACCTTTCCTCAGTTGCTGGCAGATTGCTGGTGTGATTAGTAGTTGTTCTGTCTGTGAATTCCAGATGTGACCTTTGGCTGAAATGTCTCCTGTTTACAATTGATCTCCACCACCCTTAACCTTCTGTCTGTGACCCGACCATGATTAGTCCTTCCCCTTTGTACCTTGTCTGCAAGCCGGCCGCCATTACATGTGACTGTGCTAAAGGTGGTGACCTGGGAGTATTCTGCAATGGAGCCCAAACTCCCATATGGGGTTTAGAGCTCCTTAGAATCTGCTCCTCGCCATGGCATATGCCAAACTCACATAGAATCCACTACCTGTCCTTGACATCTCCCTCTGGCCTGGAAACACAGCCTCATCTTTAAAGGGGTTGTGTCACTAAATTGATTCATCTCACCTCAGTCCTGTTTTCTTGGTTTCATTTTGAATTCAGGGGCATGTTTACTGGCTTCTACTAGGCTGCAATATAAGCTAGGGCTGTAGCTATAACGACCAATGCTGGCAGCCTATCAAGAGAGATCACACAGGTCTGTAGCTGTAGCGACCAGGGCTGGCAGCCTATCTGGAGAGATTGAACAGGTCTGCAGCTTTAGTGGCCTGAGGAGCTGATGCAGCCTATACAAAAGGGGATATCTCAGAAACGGTAGTGGACACTGGTAATGGACATATATTGCAAAGTGACTGTTTTTGCAAGATCTTTAACATAAAAAGCCCTGTAATGAGACAACCCCTTTAAATATTGAAATAAATGTTTTATCATCAGATTAAGCAACATGCCAAAGATACAATGGGGATGCCTCCATCTCACCATCTAAATGACTTTTGGAGCACATAATTGTATTTATGTATCATATTTTCAATATTGATACCTATCGTTCACTCGCCTATTTAGCATCGCATGTCACAGTTCTTTAGGACACGTGCCGACTCTATGAGATTTAAATGTCCAGCGCACCACTGACTGGTATCACCGGGCGCTGACCCTTCCTTACCTTACTTCCCCCTGCCTAACCTGCCAGTTATTGGTCTGCATTCTTAAGTGTTCAGTTGTGCCTGTTTGTTCTGCTTCTCCTGAAACCTGCTCAGCCCTTGACCATGTTTGCGCTGACCTCTCGGCTTGTTTGTGGACTATTATTTAGCCTGCTCCTTTTGTACCACACAGGGCTGCAGCCATCACCACGAGTGGTCACGTCAGAGGCAGCAACCTGGGAGTCCCCTGCAGCGAAGTCCACCCTACTTTGTGGCAGAAGCTTGTGAAGACTGGAGGGATCCTTAGACTCTGCTCTCAGAAGTGGTTTTCACCATCTCGCGGTGACCCAGAGAATCCATTACTCTCCCTATGACAATAGTTACTCTATGTGTTGTTGATCAATATAAGGGGGTATTGAGCTTTTATATCTATGAATCAAACCCTGCCTCCTTCTTTGTACCTGTTACATTGATTTGTGAATAATTATAGTGTCCAGCCCCATTTATTCCAGTGATTCCTGACTCTGAACATTTGTGGAATACCAGCAGGAGACCTGTTACCATTGAGCTGAGAGTTGTGTCCACATCTGCACACTCACCTCATGTAGGTTTTATGAATATTGCTGCACTACTGGAGACCTCTCCCTCCATCTCTCTCTCATGCCCCATGTCCAGCTCACCTATTATAAGGGGAGAGGTTGTGATGCATTTTTGTTAAGTTTGATTTTTTTTCTTTTGCTCTACTCTTACAATCTATCCATGATCTCCTACTACAGGGTCTGTTCTGTGTATTGTCTGTCCCAGCCTGGATGACCACACAGGACGGGGAGGACAGTGTCTGCAGGATGTGATCAGTGCTGTCTATAGCAGGGTCTGTGTATTGTATGACCTGGATGACCACACAGGACGGGGAGGACGGTGTCTGCAGGATGTGATCAGTGCTGTCTATAGCAGGGTCTGTGTATTGTATGACCTGGATGACCACACAGGATGGAGAGGACGGTGTCTGCAGGATGTGATCAGTGCTGTCTATAGCAGGGTCTGTGTATTGTCTGTATGACCTGGATGACGACATAGTACGGGGTGGACGGTGTCTGCAGGATGTGATCAGTGCTGTCTATAGCAGGGTCTGTGTATTGTCTGTATGACCTGGATGACCACACAGGACGGGGAGGACGGTGTCTGCAGGATGTGGTCAGTGCTGTCTATAGCAGGGTCTGTGTATTGTATGACCTGAATGATCACACGGGACGGGGAAGGCGGTGTCTGCAGGATGTGATCTGCGTCTATAGCAGGGTCGTGTATTTGGGTATGA